>JABSNV010000672.1:0-15000 GCA_024085815.1 Flaveria linearis
AGGACACTCGAATCTCCTAAATGATTCTAACTCATCAAAACAGGGGTGATTCCCTTACTTTGGTGAGATTCTGTTTATTCGTTCAATAATGGTTTCCAATGATGTGTTTTTATGAAATTTCATCCTCTGGATTAGGGTGGTGATTTCCTTATCACGAGGACTGACTTCAATTATTCGCTTTGAAACTTGCATTCACAAATGACATGATCTCACCAAAATAAGATTGAAACCCGTACTTTGGTGACACAATTCAATCTTCGATTGTTTTCTTGTTAACATCAAGCTCAATCTCAAGATACGCGTGAAATTCATACCTTGATGATAATTTCATTTTTAGGATTGTATTTCTCAAATGAAACGACCTCGTCAAAGTGGAGTGAATTCTGTGGATTTTGACAAGGAAGCTATCTTATTATATTTTGTTTTTGTAAAAATTCATCATTAGATAGGAGTGATTTTCCCTTACCTTAATGTGAGTTATCTCATCTTATTTCTGTAGATCCTCAGATCGAACTTTTGGATTGGTAAGCTAGTGGTCATACCTTGAGAGTACACCATCAAGTTAGGGGGGGAAAACCATACCTTGATGACTATTCTCATTTCTTGATCTCCAACTTACCATGGTTGTAATCAAGTGACGAGACGCATGTATTAACTTGAAGGGTGAAATAATGTTAGTGTTTCGACCTATCAAGCCAAAGCATGATCCTGAACTTGAACAGAGACCTGATCGTTTTAAGTTGATTTTGATTTCAAGTTTGGAGCATTTAAATTCTTAAAACGATTTTTTTTTCTTTTCCTTATTCTCAGTTTTGACTCGATCTAGCTACATCAAACCATTTATTCCTTACTTATCAACTTACATTTGAGATATCATCAATACCTGATTACATGATGGTAGTCTTCCTAAACAATCTTTTGTCAAATAAAGATATTATCACTAATCGTGATGGTCGCTTCATCTCTCGTTTTCTGGAAAAGTCTACAATCAGCTCTCGAAACTCAACCGAATCTTAACACAGCTTATCACCCACAACCCGACGGTCAGACTGAAAGAACGATACCAACCCTCGAGAATATGCTCCGGGCTTGTGTCATTGATTTCAGTGGATCGTGGATTCTCATTTTCCGTGATTGAATTCTATTACAATAACAGTTACCAGGACCAACAGATGGCACCATTTGAGGCCTTGTATGGTCTGAAGTTGGTGAATCACAAATTACTGGTCCGGAATTGATACAAGAAACAACGACAAAATTCATAAGATCCATGATAACTTGGACGCTGCTAGAAATCGTCAAAGCTTTATGCTGACAAAAGACGTAAGACCATGGATACAATGTCGGTGATCTCGTACTTCTTAAGGTATCACCTTGGAAGGGAGGTGAGTGATTCGCTTTGGAAAGAAAGGGAAACTAGCATCTCATTACGTGGGTAATTCAAAGTACTTGAGCGAATTGGGAAAGTGTGGCCTACAAGCTTGAACTACCCCAAGAGCTCAGCAATATACAACCAATGTTTCATGTTTCAAATCTCAAGAAATGTCTTGCTGACGAAAATCTCCACATCCACTCGGACGAAGTCCAGATTGATGAATCTATGCACTTATTGAGAAACCCGTGGAAATAATGGATCAGGAAGTCAAACACTCAAACGTAGTAGGATACCCATTGTCAAGGTCCGCTGGGAATCTAAACGTGGCTCAGAAATCACCTGGGAACGTGAGGATCAGATGAAGTCCAAGTACCCTCATCTTTTCATTTCAGCCTCCTCGTAAACAAATTTCGGGACGAAATTTCCTAAAGCAGGGGAGACTGTAACATCGCGTATTTCCGTAAATATATATATATATACATATATATATACACATATATATATTAATTTTTGTTAAAATTACAACAATCATAATAATAATTATAAATAATAATATAGTAATAATAATAATAATAATAAAAAATAATAACAATAATGATTTGATTAATAATAGTCCAGGAGTTATTTGTAAGTTTTAAAACTTTAAAACCAAGTTTTAACCCAAAACCATCAAAACATAAACCACAGGGACCATTTTGTAATTATCACAAAAACAACCAGCCCCACCTCCCTGTTTTTCTCTCCGATCGCGGTGTGTTTGTCGGCCAAAGATCACGCGAAATCAGCCACTACACATTTTAATACTCAAAAGAAATCATGCACTAACAAACCTTGATTCGTTTATAATCCTTCTCTAAATTCAATTTCATTCAAACAAGCAAAAAAAACACCACCCGAACATCATCTACATCATCGGACCTGCATTAACCCTTGAAATCCCATCTCCGTCAGTTTTAATCGAAATTGATAACGGGATTTTGTTTGCAATCATCATCCGAAGCTACCTACGAACTAATTTGATTTTCATCACGTTTTGCTCACCCATCAACCATCACCTCGATCGCGACCTGCAACCTACTCAAAACCCCACTTCGATCGATTTTAAGCAAAATTACCATAGGGCTTTTCATCTTGATCACCATCGAAGCTCCCCACAAGTTTAATTTGATATGGTTATGGTTTGATCATCAAACGATTACCCCACGAGTCCGCGACCTGTTCTTCATTTGGTAAAGCTTCGAACCGAACGCTATCCATGTAATTAACATACCTACATATTCGGTTCCATGGGGAATAAAAGCCCCATGATCTTGTTCGTAAAACATCTCGATTTGTGGTCAATTGGGGCAAGGATCGATCTAGGGCACGAAATGAATTTGGGGATTTGTTTGGTTTGGTTTAAATAAATTAAATCCTGAGTTATGTTCGCTGATCAGGCTTTGGCCTGCTGGTACCCGAGCCCCATGTTATCCAGGAGGTCCCGGGTTCGACCCCGGGCCACCTCTGTTATTTTTAAACATTTTTTTAAGGTTTTAAAAGCCTTTAAAACATTCCAAAAAAATTTCTAAAAATCATAAAAAAAATATTTTTAAATCATTAAAAATATTTAAACACACTACTAAAGATTTTTCTGGAATCTATTTTAACATTTTATCTATTTTTATTAAATGTTTTAAATAAATAAACTACAAATAATACAAAATTATTTAAACAAGAGTGAACTTTTAATAATAATTAATTTATTAAATTATATTCGACAAGGTACTACTTTGATTTATGCAAATAATATTTATTATTGTTTAAATCATGATTAATATAAAAAGTTTTATATTTAAATCATTCCAAAACATTTTTAGTCATTTAAATAATTAAAATACTTTAATTAATTGACATAATTAATTAATGAGAATTATTATTGTTTTCTCACACTTTAACGATTAAACAAACAATTACGCGTATTAACATTTTATTTCTATTAAGTTCTAAAAAAAAATCACTTTCAATAAATTCATTTATTTACTTCAAGACATTCAGACCAAATAAAATTAATTAATTAAACTACCAATCAAAACCAAATGAAACCCTAATCTATTTTCCAATGCTCACATTATCATTATTCTAATTCGAGCACATTCCTTAGTTAAACATAAGGAAATCATCGGTGTTAACTATCACATCCAGATTCTAATCTCATCAATCAAGTGAGTATTCATATCCCCTTTTTATATCATTTCCTATTTGGGGGAATTAATGTGATACAAATATTCAATCATGATATTCCTGTTGTTTCATTCTAAATTCAATTCAAGACAGGTTATGTTATTACTTGCAATTACGTGAACATACTATGCTAAACTGGACGACAATAAAACCCTAATTCAATCAATCAATCAATCCTGGCAACAATGTAGATCTACGGTTTGGGATAATCCACCCCACAGGCTTACGAGTGGTGATTATACAAACCCACCCCATATGAATAGTCGAGTGGTGATTGTGCCAGAGGCAAGAGTCAATCTATGGTGTATGTGTGGAGTCTATTATATGCAAGTGTCAAGTCAAGGGGTTTTATTGTGTCGGTTATCTAATGCTTTACTATTGCAATATAAGTCTTAATGTTACCTGGTGAATTGAATTATTCTCAATCAATCAATCATCTATATGTATACTCAAAACTGTGATTATCACCAGCTAATTCGTTAGCTGACTTTATTTTCTCACATGATTTCAGGTAAGCAAGTTAGTGGACTCTACCTGCTCATATAAGACCCGGACTTAGACAAAACAAAAGAAATTTCTATTTGTGACTTTAACTGTTGTATTTGTATCTGTTAAATTCATGTTATCCTGTAATCTGATTTAATATTATTTTCACTATTAGACAATCATGAGTTATGAACAATCAATCATTCCCTCGTCCGCTCCGATGATTCCGCCGTCGGTCGGGTGTGACAATATGCTTATACATGAACCAATAGAACCTTTAAACAACAAATTAGTGAGATCTTATGCTTACAAATACACTAAATGATAAAACTCATTTTGCTAAGAAGGACGTGTGAGGTTGTGTTATATTCATGTGAGAAACGGATCATATTAATATATTAGGTTTTTGGTTAGAATTTCAATTTCCAACCATCATGTCAACATAGATTAATAAATATGATCATTTCAACAATTAAAATCATACTACAATCTTCATGATCAGTACCCAACAACAAATAATACACTTAAGGTAAGTTTTATTTTCTTTTAAGATTTCTCTCATAAAGAAAACTTGAAATTGAGTTTTAATCACTCGACTTTTCCCAATCATTCGATAATCTGTTTGGTAATAAACAACGTCACCATCATCACTAACGTAATGGTCATGTTTGATGCTTCTAACCAAGTTGTCAATTAAGTGAATCGGTATTGGACCGGACTTTTGGGGCTCGCGATAATACTTCCCTAGCACCGGCTTTGCAGCAATTGTCTATATTACACGTAAAATCATCGTTAACAAGTATGAAAGAAGATTATCAAGAGTTATGTTATGAAATTTTGACAAGAGAGATATATACCGCTTCAACCAAGTGATAATGTGGGATCTGTGGGAAAAGATGATGGATGACATGAGTGCCTATGTCATGATGGATGTTGTTAAAGATCCCGTAATCCCGGTCAACAGTAGTCAACCCTCCCCTCAGATAACTCCATTCCTATTCGAACACATGCAAAACAAAAGCTGTTAACTTTTACTTACAACATATAACCAACGATATTATTGGTTGAGGTGACAATTTAGACTCATCTATGTATAAACTTGTCCATTTGGGTTAAGTTGATCGTTACCTTGCCACGATACCAAGGAAGCTTTTGCTCATGCCCGTGATGATGTAAATAGGTAACAAAATCCAACCACATCACGAAGATCTATCGATAAAAATAAGTTAAGTTAATCGAAAGTTAAATAACGAAAATACACATAAAAATTGAAAAATAAAATATATACTCACCAAATAAGGAATGACATATAGCTTGAACAATAGGGTTGGACCAATGATAGTAGATATATAGATTAGATTCACCACCATAAGGGCCCAACACAAAGTAGATGTCACAATATAATGCCTTTCATTTGGTGAGAACATGTCACTATAAGGATTGAAATGTGACCCTGATTTCCCTGGGCTCCTTTTCCACTGTTATACAAATTTCCAAAATTCATGTTAGACAAAACGGGTCGGTGTGCGTCAATAACTTGTATAGTATAAATCTATAATACATAGTAACACGAATAAATACCAGGTATAAAGGGTACGCGAATAAGGGAAAAGGAACTTTAAATCTTAGCAGCTTTGTAGGAGCATCTAACTTCGCGTATGTCTTTCTGTCAACTGCGAATAGAATATCAAACATAATCAATTAATAAAATATAAAATATGTTAAAAATATTATTCTAATTTAGATTTTATGTTGATAAAAAAAACAAAAATATTACCGGCACCCATGATTCATCATTTTCGACATGACCATGGTTCTGATGATGGGTTCTATGACTAATCCTCCTACATCCCCAAAAAAAATATATTAAAAATATAAAAATATTAATAATCAAAGGGTAAATTAGTCATTTCACAAACTTACCACCCATGGTAGGGTACGAGGATAGCAGAGTGCAAAATATGCCCAACAATGCTATTGAGAATAGGGTTGTCTGAAAAGCTTCCATGACCACTAAAAAACCAAAAAAAAAGAAAACACAAAATCTCAGATCCGAATGGTACAAAACGTACAACAATCGTTGCACAAGGTACAACTCATCAAATACAAAGGTACAAGTGACCAATGCACAGTTAATACCATCATGACCAAGAACAAACACAGCCCAAAACATCGTCCCCTGTGCAGCCCAGTAAAGGGGCCAGACCCATGAACAACTTCTGAAGAAAACAGCAATGGCTACCAGAGATGAAATGACCAAAATGTCCCTGACCACATAGCTGAGTGACCTCCATGGGTTCTTGACCAACAATGGTCAGGTATTGCAGCTCTGATGTCACCCACTTTGAATGGGGGAGGGGCACTTGGGTCAAATTGCTTCATTTCTTCTAGGGTTTTGTGTTTCAATGGAGGTGAAACCGCCATTGTTGCAGAGGTTGAAGGTTGTGGGGCTCGAGGGTGTGAGGAGGAAGAAGAAGATGATGACCCGAGGAGAAAGGGTGTGTGAGGGTGGGGTTATATAGATGTAGGAAAGTGTATGTAGCACCACACTTACGTATCTGTGATTGATAAATATTTGGTTAAATATTCTTGGAGTTCAGGACCAATGAAATGATAATGTATATAAAAGTTGGTAAATTGTTTAGTGCATAAAATGTATTCATATGTTTCCTGAATAGTAGTTATAACTTGGGAATAGTAGCTACTAGGGGGTGAACGGTGAACCTGCTTGTTGCGGCGGAGGTATTGAAGTTTGTTAGGATTGGTTTTGACGAGTTGTGTATTAGTATTCATGCAGTAGCTTCTACAACTCGGGTTTGAAATAGTTTACGTTACGAATGTTTATAAAAATAAGGAGTGCTGTAACGGTAAATTCAGATTTTTATATAAAACATCATTTCTTAAAGTTGCAAGATGAAAAAAATTTTAAAAACAAAAAATCAAAACTTTGAATTAGCTTTGAAGCTTGGACGTTGTGCTCAATGATTCGTATATTATTACCTTAAACTCCGTTTTGAATGAAATTTACAGTGAAATGTATGTGAAAATAAGCTCGACGCAACAATTTATTCGAAATAAACATCATATTTTAAAATTTTATAAGACATAATAATAACAACAACAACAATAACAATAATAATATATAATAACTATAATAACAATAATAATAATAATAATATAATAATAAAATAATATTAATAATAATAATAGTAATAATAGTAATAATAATAATAATGATAAAATAATTAATAATTATATTATTATTATTATTACTATTACTACTACTACTACTATTATTATTATTATTATATATTATTATATTATTAATAATAATAATAATTATTATTATTAATTAAGAGAAAAAAATAAAAATATAAGAAAATTACACATGACTAGTGGTTATGATGCTTGTACTATTCATCACCCACCATTCTTTATAAGTTGTATATATTTTGATAATTGCATTATCTTTTATTTTGGTGGTATAATTATAGTTTTTCTTAAATGAATTATAAATGTTGGATTGATTTAATTGTAATGCAACTTTGGTTTTAGATTATTAAATATATGTTAGCACTTGCAAGGAGTCTGTCGACCCAAATCTTTGACGTGAAAGAGAGAAGGATGATATGGAGACGAGGCGAACGTACATATACGTGGGAGATCAGGCCACAAACCAATTTGTAAAGAAAGGAGTGTCTTGTGACTTGTGAAAGTAGGATCGAGGAGCAGAGAGACAGATCCAAAGAAGGTTCGTGGGCTCGCCAGTTTTTAACCTGAATAATTCGTATATGTAAGCTACATACATGTAAACTATTAGCAAACAAAAAAAAAACAGACAATATGCATATTGTTATATTAAAATGGTAAAACTTACGTAAGCAATTAGAAAACAAATAAAAAAGACGACATGGTGTTGTACTAAAATGATGAAACTTACGTATATGTTAACACACATTTAAATGGTTAGTCAAGTTTAAAATCAATTACTATATACTCATTAACGAATACCATGATTTTTAACATGGTAAAATATATAACTCCAATTTGCTTGATTCATATTGGATGGGATCATATTGTGGAATTGTATTTGTAAATGATCTCCGATGTCAACATCATTTGATTGATCTCTGTTAGGACTTATGTCAACAAATAGTTGATTTTAATATTATTTGTAGAGATAGTTTTGGAAGAATTATGGTCAATCTTAAATGGTATACAAAATTAGAGAATTAAAAAATATATTATTAAAATAGATAATCAGTTGAAAATAATAAAGAAATATTACGTTTTTGATCAAATGAACAGATGAATGCTGGAATTGATTGAAGTTTCTCTTAAATCGATGATGTAGAAGCAAATAAAGAAACAATATGTGAAGATTTGAATTGGTCAAATATGTACATGTAACTCATACATGTTAGTGGGTTACGTATATGTAACCCATCGTTTTACATCTTCTTCCTTGTTGTCATTGTTGTTCTTTCCTCTTATGATACCTGATATCTGTTCTTTGTTTCTGCAGTTAACTTATTCTCAACCTACGTATATGTAACCCTAGTTACATAAACGTCTTCATCTTCTTTATTTCATCACCATCCATGGCGGCAACTTAACGAATGTACTCATGAACCTATCCATCGATTGAGTTTATTAAGAACCAATTCAATAGTCACTAACCTTGAACTTGATTTCATCTTCATTGACGCCTTACTCTTGATTTCTTAACAAACCATGCGACCTCTGACTTAATTTCATCATCGTCACTAACTTCCAACTTTGATTTCTTGACATACGATTCGCATGGTCGATGAATTGGTCAAGAATTCAATGGGTCGATGAAGTAAGTTTTTCAAATACCTGTAAATTAGTTTGTTCAATCATGGAGAAAAAGGTGAAATTTAGTCAACAATAAGTATTTACTAAAAACAAATTACATAGAAAATTACTAAAACACCCTTTGAATATAATAAATATAAATATATAATGAAAAATTATGATTGGCTAGGATTGGTTTTCTTGGTTTTCATAAAACTAATTGGTTTTTAGGATCCATCCTCTCTCTCTCTCTCTCTTCTCTCTCTCTCTATATATATATATATATATATATATATATATATATATATATATATATATATATATATATAGGGGAGGGTTCAGGAGAAAAGCTCATCTTAATAGAAAATCAAGAAAAACATATTTTGACCATTGATCAATCCTAATCAATGGTTAAGATTAACAATGGCAATTTTGTAAATTTTGATAACTAAAATAATTTCCTTTTACTACATAGGGGCATAATAGGAAAACTATATATATTAAATATTGGAAACCTCTATAATCATTAATTAAATCTCATAAATTTCTTGTAACCTCTCTCTCATCTCATTATACTTTCCTTTTTCTATAAAGTAAGAAATACATCATTTATGGTAGAATTTTAATAAATCAAAGGAGGAAAGAATCATAATAAATAAATGGCTAATAAAAGCATGGAACTGATGAACATATACGAAACCATTTAGATTTCATATATGTATTGTGTACGTATACGTAACACATACAATTTGATAGAAAAAATCTTTGAAATAGAAGTGTTACGTATACGTATATTTGCTGTACTAGGTATATGTAACAGTAGTTACGTATATGTAACAATAACGTTACGTATATGTAATAACAACGTTTCGTATATGTGACAACAGTGTTACGTATATGTAACAATAGCACCATCTAAATGTAACATCGGTTTACAGTAAAGTTATGTATATGTAATAATCATGTCTGTTTTTCATCTTGTTCATTCTTTTATTCATGTTCATCATTTTTTACGTCTTAAAAAATATTTATTGATAACTGCTCGACCTATCATGTTCAATGCGTTTATAATCTTCGAATGGTCGTTATCATTTACGAGGTTTAATTCCACGTTTTGAAGGTTGAATCAAATTACATTCAGGTTAATAAATAACACCACCACCGTTTATGTATCTTGAATTCAAAAGCACCACCACCATTGACTTTTGAAGAATCAAATCACGTTCCATGAGAATCAAAAACACCACCACCGTTTATGATTCTTTAAAATTCAAAAGACATACCATCATTTGATTTTGAATGATAATAAAATCATGTTAATGAATGAAGATTCATGACTAAGAAATCAAAAATAGATGAATAACAAATAAAAATATATATAGAAGAAGAAGATGTGAATTAAAGAGATAATAAAATAAATTTAGTCAACATACAACTAAATAAGGACACAAATCAAGAATTAAAAGAACTACCAAAATTAAAGAATGTCAAAATTACCATAGTAACCTTTTAAATAAAAATAAAAAATTTAAAAGAAAATTTTCTCATTGATTGGGAGTGGTTTTCATGGTTTTCAATTATAAATGTGGTTTTCATTTGATCCCTCCCCTATGAGAGGGATCCTAAGAAAACCATCAACTTTGAGAAAACTAAAAAAACTAATTCTAGCTAATCAAAAAATTTTATATTATTTATATTTATTATTTTCAAATGGTGCTTAGTAATTGTCTATGTAATTATTTTAGTAAATAATAATGGTTAACTAATATTCCTTTTTTTCCTTTATTGTTGAACAAATCAAAGACTAATTCAACAAACATCTATATTTTCTTCTTCTTCTTCACTTGATCATTTTCTTCCTCATTTGATGATTCAAAAATACAAAATTAACTTCTGAAAATCTTTCAACCATTCATATATTGAAGAAGTGATGGTTTCTTTTTATCTTCTATTGTTTGATTGATTTTAGCTTCTTTTTTTAGTTTTCTGATTTCATATATCATTTAGGATGGATAATCATTAACGTTGCTTGAGAAACCAACAAAATCGACTGATGCTCTCGCTGCCATGGATGGTAACAAAGGAAGAAGATGAAGACATATTGAACTCTATGTAACTTGGGTTACATATACGTAGCTTGAGAATAAGGCAACTGCAGAAACAAAAGAAGATGTAAGACTTGTTATGTAATTGGGAGCATCTTATATCTGCTTAGGATGAGGATCTGATCACGTAAGGGTGTTTACATATACTTAAGTTTCACCAACATGTCTTCTTTATTTGTTTTCTGATTGCTTACATATACGTAAGTTCACCATTTTAACGTAATAGTATGCATATTGTTTATTCTTTGTTTGCTAATTACTAATTGGTTATGTTTACATATACGTAAGCAGGTTACATATGATGCATTAATTCACAGTTGGTTATTTAAGAAAATAGAGATGAAGACAAATTTTGATTAATATGAAGATGATTGTTACGTATATGTAATCAAATTACATATATGGAACCATGTCTATGCATGTCAATTTTTTAGATTTAAAATATTGTTCTATACTAGTTTTGTGTTATAATTATAGTTTTTTATATTATTTTCAGCTGATTATCGATTCTAATAGTAATTTATTTGAATTTTCTGATTTTGCATATCATTTTAATGAGTGATACATATACATAAGTTTTATCATTTTAATGTAATAGCAATTGTCATTTTTTTGGTTGTTTTATGCTTGTTTACATATAAGTAAGCATGTTGTAGGGAGCAAATATATTTGAACATATATGTGAACATGTTTACGTATATGTAAGCATGTATGTAATTAATATAGATCTGTAGAAAAAAAATTATTTTAAAGAGAGAGAGAGAGAGAGATTTAAGGGATTTTAGTTATTTTAAAAATATAAAAATTTTAATTTACCTAAAACACCCTTTAACCATTTAATTAAAACAACTATCTATTAAATATTTATAAATTTGCCATTGATTAATATCACCATTGATCAATTTTGATCAATAGTTTAAAAGTGGTTTTCTTGGTTTTCTTATAAATAAAAGTTTTCTTAGGAACCCTCCCCTATCTATGTATTATAATAAAAGAAGGTTTTGATTTGCCACTTGGCACAATTATATGACTCATAAATTTTATTTTCCCGCTTCTCTCTCCTAATAAATATCACATTAAAAACAAATGATATCAATTAATTCTTTTCATATTAAAAATACTTTATATTAAATTAAAAAAAAGATCTTTCTATAAATACAATTTTTAAAAAATATTTTTTTACAAAATAAGAAACGTTTTCAAAAAATATCAAACTTTTAAAAAACATAATATATTTTAAAACTTGTGGCTTTAAAATAAAATTCCTATGAAATAAAACTAATTAAATTTCAAAGTATAATAAAGAAATCATTAAAAATGACACTTTTAAAAACGGTTTGTTTTGAAATAATTTGTTTAAAAACCAACTTTTTTTGAAAAAAAAAACAAAAAAAAAATTAAACAAAAGTTTAAAAAATGATGTCGTCTTTTTATCACTCGTATGTAATGTCAATCGTATCTTATATCAATAGATCATTCTATGATTAATAATTTTTGTTAATAGTTATTTAATATTTTATTATTCAACCCGTGTAATACACGGGGTCTAACCTAGTATGTATATATATATAAAATTCGTGAGCTTTGGTCCATTACTGATGCTCTAATTAGTAACATGCTTCGGCTTTGTTTCATGTGTAGTTATACTCCATCTTTCTTATCATGTTTTAACAAGCTAATATTCATGTTTTAATTTACTATATTGGGTTGTTTAATCTTTTGATTCACGGAATCTATATAAACCTAAGATTTTGAATAATTAATTTTCTTCCGTGTTTGAGTTGTTTTGAATTTAATGAACTTAGAAAATGGATAAAACCAAAGTATGCTTATTAAGACGGATCAATGTACTAATTATGAAGTGTCATAGTATAACACTAAAAGTTTTCTAATAAATTTAAAAAAAGAAGTCACAAAATCATTTTAATGATCAACTAATTATAAGTTAGCAAAATGACTCATCAACAAAGTATGATCATCACCCAAGGTAAAAGAAATATAATTGTAAAAATACAAAAAAAAAATCATTGTTTTTTATAATAATTAGTTTATAATCCTAGCGTGTTACTACAAATTTTTCTTCTTAATTAAGATTTAAGCAAAATGTAAGGAAAAAACATACATGTGAAAAACGGAAAGACTCCCTCTTTTTTATATTAATAAGGGTTGTTTGTAGTATTTTAATGGTCATTAAAAGACTACCTATTAATGGAACATTAAAAAGCTACCAAACACCCTTAAAATAAACTAGTAATGCATGCCTCAACCAAAGGGTTGTTGACAGTTAACCAAACCACCTTGTCCTATAACTAAAAGGATCAAAGTTCTTTTAACAGGATTCAACCAGTTACAAAATTTTAGAGATCAAAACATTTGTTATAATTTGAGGGGTTGTTTGACAATCTTTGAACTAGTAAACATTGAACCAATAAGAAGTCTGACTGGATAAAAGAATCTGAGTCACTAAGTGCTAAATCAGTAAGGGTTGTTTGGTTGGATATCTAAATAACTATGCAGAATGACTATTCACCCTTTTGAACTATTTTTATCTATACTATATATAAAGCGTATGAGAGGGGTATTTTAAGATACCATAAAATTAAGAACAATTACTTTATTTAATGCATAAATTACAACTACTTTTGAGAGTAAAATAGTATTTATAACATTATTTACATATCACCCCTTACAATTAGTTATATAATAACCTTACACTTTCTAATATTTATATAAAATTTACATTATCTACCTCATAAACCAAGAAAACTGAATTTGTTTAACATTTCAACTATATATTTTAAAATATCACGTTTAAAAATTTTTGAGACTATAACTGTAACCTGTGTTTTTTTAAATGTTTTGGTTTAAACTTTTTTTAACCGATCCGTATTTTATGAGGTACAATAAGTTAATACGTAAATGTACAAGTAGTCATGCAGAATGCATTTATTTAGTGTTTTAAATTTTAACTTAAAAACATATTAAACTTTTGTAAAACTACTATAAAAATAATAATATATTAAAAACACATGTCACATGTAAAATGTCGCCCCGCCGCATTACGCGAACACCGTTCTAGTACTTAATGAAATGTATTTGTTTGTTTAGAATCCGAACGACTGTACTGAATGTAAATAATATTATCTTAAACGAACCATTGTTCGAGTGTGTTGTAGAATTATGTCAGTATAAAGGGTTAAAATCTCTCTACTCTAATAAAAAGGTATCTAGGAGGACACATGTCAACACCATATTGTTTCTCAATAATTTTTTCCGTTTCTCTCTCTTATTAATAATAACATTAATTACTAATAATATTATTTAATTTTCTTATTAAAATAGGTTTTAATAAATTAAGCAAGAGATATTTTTACCACAGTTATTTCTAAGAATTTTTTTCATAATTTAGAAAACTTTTTAGAACATCAAACTTTTTAAAAAATATGAAATATTTTATAAATGGTGTTTTTAAAAATAAAACTTTATATATAAAAGATAGTTAAAGTTGAGAGTTATAGAGGAAAGTTTTTAATTATCACATTTTTAAAACGTTTATTTTAAAATAAAATTTATTTTATTTATTATAAAAAAGATTTTAATCATATCTTATTTTAAAATATCGATTTATAATTAATAAATTTTTATTCTATTTTTCTTTTCAAAAAAAAATTTTTATTCTATTTATTTATTTTTATTCAACCCGTGTAATACACGGATTTATTAAAGCTAGTGTAAATAATATTATCTTAAATTATCACCATTTTCATCATTTCATCGTTTACATTAGATTTCTATATAACTAATGATTTCTAGGGTTTCTAAAGGTGGATGATAATGAGATCAATATTCAAAAGACGAAGAAAACCCCATGTGAATGATCACTCAAAATGTGCATTAAAGATTCACTCTTTCTTCTTCATCTTTCCTTTTTATTTCAACCGAATCACATTATCAGATCTAATTACAACATCCTGATATGATCGATATATATGGTGA
>JABSNV010000672.1:17500-82107 GCA_024085815.1 Flaveria linearis
TATATATATAGGATGATGTTGGAATGAGAACTCATGGTTTTTATGATAACCCTTTAACTCAATCTGAACCATTAATTTCTGGTGTACTTTTTGATCTAAAGGCCTGATTTTTTGGGTTTAAATATTCATTCTAATACATCCTTGATTTATCCTTAGGAGTATGAAGGTAATTTCTCATGTTTAGTCAAGAAAGTACCGTCTTTTGGAAAAGTAACTTTCTAATCAATCAGAATCACAACCCCCTTTTTTAAGAAGTCTTCTTCATCTTTTATTTTTTCAAAATTCTGGTTTCATAAAAGAAAATCATAAAACCCCCCTTTTGCCTACTGAAAAATTGTTGTCGTCTTCATCTCCCATCTTCGACACACCTGCGATTATTGCTACATTGCACCTTTTTGCGTATTCTTGTGAGAACCCTGTGCATGAATGTCATTGAAGAAGGGGACCAACAGCGAATGAAGTAGTGCTGCGTCGACTACCTTCGTTTGGGGAAGGAGATGGAAGAAATTAGAAATGGGTAAGTCCTGTACCAACCTCGAAATTTACTTGACTACAATTTACGTATTTCCATGTTTGTGATCCTTGATTAATTGTGATTTGGTTGAGCTTAAAAAATTTCAATAGTAATGTCTGTATATAATTTCAATAGTAATGTTGCTCGCTGCGAAATATTGACGTCCTCTGTTGAGCTTAAAAAATTACAAAGAAAAATACACCTGAAGAAAAGATGTACAAAAATATAATTTCCATGACATTGCCTTGAATTACGTGGTGTTACATTCGGGGGGTGTTGTAAAATAATTGGGAGCCTAATGACGATTTGTTGCTTTACTAAACTTAATCTTTATTATAGTTGATAAGGCAAGGAGGGTTGAATCAGCTAGTAACTGTATGTACCTGTCAGGAAAGGGAAAAGAAGATTTAAAGGCAACAGGTAATGTTATAAATATTTAAAAAGCACAACTTTACATAAGTTTACATTACATCAGAATGTGTTTTATTTACAATGTAATTGGGTTTGTTCGTGATGCATATTATTAAACTTTTGTTACGTTGAAAAAGTAGTATGGGGGAATTGTATAGTGACAAAAAACATGATGTTACAATGAATAATCAAAATCATTCATATTAAAGAAAAAAAGGTGATTAATGATTATTAGGGATCTAGTAAACTGTTGTACAATATAGATTGCAGTTTATTATATAACATAAAATAAGTGTATATGTACTTTTTATAACTAATGTTGCTCGCTGTCAATAATGACGTCCTCTTTTATAGTTGATAAGGCAAGCAACTATGGTGCCCCGTCTTACAGCTTTGGGTTTAACACAAGATGAAACAAACTGGAGCTGAAGAAAGAGGTATTTATATAATTTACATTGCAGTGCTAAGAATTACATGCCATTACATTATGGGGAGGGTTTATGAATCTTTTCTCTGTTAAAGTTGATAATGCAAGAACGTTGGATTCACCTTCTACTTATATGGAGTTGACGCAAAAGGGAAAAGAAGAATTAAATGAAGCAGGTAATGTTATAACATTAAAAAAGCACAAGTTTACATACAAATAAACATTTCATAGGAACGTGTCTTTGTTCATATTTTTGAATGAGGTTATATTTATACTCCCTTTTGTATTTAATAAATGAGTTGGTAAAAAATTGACATAGATCGAAGGACCAAGCTATAGCTTGGGATTGGACATGACTGGTACTGTCTGTATTTTTGGAATGTTTAATAGTATGAAATTTGCGTTGTTAAAAGTAGTGTAATGGCGTAGTGTGTGGTGTGCATTCAATGGATTGACATACAACAAAAATAAAAAAGGTGTTAAACGGAAATGATTGGATAACATGATAGAGAAATGTGTAGCAAAACAGTAACATAATGTAAGTTAATGTAAGTGTGGTTCGAAATTGAATCTTTTGTCTTTCAATAAAAGTAAACATATCCGTGTTGTCAAGTTGTATGTTGCAGTACTTATGTAGGAGTTACAAGTTAGGTGACGTAAGGGATCTCAGTGTATAGTAGCTTCAAAATATTGGGGTCTCAGTGTATTCAATTATAAAATTGGATTTCATTGTAAATGATGTATGTTAATGTAAGATGTTTATTCGTAAATAGACTAGTGTGTTTGATGCCATGATAAATAATAGATATGCATTAACGTTATAATATGCTATGCTAACTAAAATTTCATTATTTAATCTTATAATATCATGTGTATAGTCAAAGAAACCTTAGTGGTAACTAAATATTAGGATCCTGTAACCTGATATAGCATGATGTACTACCATGTAAATTTTGTTAGATGGCATTCTAATTAATTATATTAGGATCATGTAACCTGATATAACATGATGTAATGGCATGTAATTTTGTGGTAGATGGCATGCTAAAAATAATAGATATGCGTTAACAATATAACAGGTATGATTAAAGATAAAAACAACAATAAAAATAATCAAAACTTGAAAACATTAGAGACAGTTACATTAACTTACATCTGGACGGAGTAAAAAAGGTGATCAAAGATAAAGCAATCATTGTTGTTTCCACAAAAACATGATGTTACATCCACATTGTTTCCCATTATAAAAAAACATAACACAAAACATAAAACGAAATCCTGCTTACAAATTTGGGATAATCATTGATGTTTCATAAAACCAACTTATGAATTGCCGAATGAATATTTGAGTTCTCATAAATATCAGAGCAAATCTGCCCAAAAAAATAGCTTGAAGAAATCATTATAGATCGTAATATTTTTAATAATTTACACCCAATTATATCAAACTACAAACTGTCTTTTTGCAAAAAAAAAAAAAACTTTAAATGGTAGGTTAGATATCAGATGGGGTTTGATAAGTATTAAAGGATATGCGGTAACATAATAAGTATGTCTTACATCATTAAAAAACTTTAGTCATTCAACAAATACAAACAAAAAAATTATTTCCTATGTCTTACATCATATTACATCGTGTTACATACATTTACATCAGTCGATATACTGCCATTTGAGTCTTGTTCATTTTCCACATTAAACAACAATTACAGAACACACTGCAACATATTTCAAAAGGTTACATTATAGTGCTGAAAATTTTCATTTTCAAAAGCTTTTCTTATGGATGTTAGTTGCAGTACATTGTGTGGCGCACACATTGCAAAAAGACTATTAAAACAGGTTACACGATCGAACGCATGTTAAGTTACATAACAATGTTCGATTAGTAATGGTGCAATTCCATCTCTTAAACCCTCCAACACGTACAACAAAACTTGATGACTCCGCGTAACGTTGGTACTTGTTCATGACCTGTTCCCATGAACTAAAAATTGCACCAGCATATGGCTTCTCATCAACACTAACCTCAAGGACCCAAAACTTAGTGCCATTTGGCGTCTGGAATATCTTACTACAATGATTCCTTGAACACAAAAAAATATGGAAAAATATGTTACTACAATGACTCCTTGAAAACACAGTTTCTTGTTACATGTTATTACACATTGTTACATTGTAACCAATCTGTCCCCACCGCATGTGTTACACATTGTTACATTTATTACACATTGTTACAATAACTCCCTGAAAAACACAGTTTGTTTTTTTCCATTATTACACATTGTTACTGTGGTTACACAATCTGTCCAAAAATTAAAACCTTATAACCAGTAAAACAAAGAAACACAGTTTGTTGTTACATATTATTACACATTGTTACATTCTAACCAATCGGTCCACACTGCATGGGTTGCACATTTTTACATTATTAAACTTTGTTACATTGACTCCCTGAAACACACAGTTTCTTGTTTGTAACATCCGACTTATTTCAACATGAAACCCGAACCCGTTTAAATTAACCAATGGAATTTATTACAGTAATATTGTCATTATAACCATATAGTTATTAATATGATTTTATAAAAAAATTATAAAATTATATTAGTAATTATGAAGCCTAGTTACCAAATTTAAAAATAATAAAATAATAATAATAATAATAATAACTTAAAATATTTTTGAGGTTTTTCAAAGATTTAATAAAAAAAGAATAATAATAATAATAACACTAATAATAAAATTTATTAAAAACCAACCCTAAAAGTTTGGGTTAAAAGTGTAAAGAATAAAACTTATTTTATAAAGTTTAACATAAAATAATAAACAATGCAAAGTTCAGGGACCAAAGGTGTAATTCTGTTTTAAAAACCATCACCACCGTCGACCACCCCTGTTTCCCCAGCCACTGTTCCGGCCGTCACCGGCCGTCGCTCCGGCGACCCCCAACACCCAAAACTAATCGGTTTTTGACCATACACCCCGACACCTTCTCGTGGATGATTCGAACCTGAGCATCACTTCAATTTAAAAATGTGAGTGTGATTACAACCAAACCCACTTCGACCCGCGATATCGGCCGACCAACCACCACGATCGATCGCACTAACACTTTTATAATCAAAGTAATCGCGCACTAACGAACTTTTAATCGTTTATAATCTTCCTCTGAGCTCAATTCCTACTGAAACACTCAAAAATTCCACATTCAAACACCACCAAAGCCGAGACCTATTTCTTCGTCTGTTCATCACCAATACATCTTCGAATCGGGTAATTAAATACATGTACATGCTCGTTTCTACATGGGGATCAAAAGCCCCATGAATGATTCTGTTATCATAATCAATTGGATGGTCAATTGGATCGGAATCGATTCTAGGGTTCTTGTGTATTTGGGGATTTACTTGAGTTGTGTTTAAAAGATTTAGAACCCGAGTGTTAGGGGCTGTTTGATTGTGCTGACTGAGTAAGATCTGACTGAGTAAGAAGCTGACCCAGTAAGAAGTTCTGACTGGGTCAGATCTTACTGAAAGTTGGCTGTTTGATTATGTATCTGTCTGAGTCTGCTGAATGAATTTGAATTTAACCATATCGTCCGTTGTTCTGACGAGTTTGAATTTAACTACTGTTGTGTAATCAATAAAAATAGTCAAATATATAAAAAAACATAATACCTTAAAATTCAAAATGTCATACAAAATACAAATTAAACATAAATCACACATAATCCAAACAAACACATCCAATTTCAAACATAATCAACATATACTTGACAACATATACACACACACACACACACACACACACACACACACACACACATATATATATATATATATATATATATATATATATATATATATATATATATATCAAACCAACATATGTCCTTGACACATATATACTTGACAACATAATCAACATATACTTGACAACATACACACACACACACACACACACACACACACACACATATATATATATATATATATATATATATATATCAAACCAACATATGTACTTGACACATATATACTTGACAACATAATCAATATATACTTGACAACATATACACATATATATAGATCAAACCAACTATCGTGCTTTCTCCAAATCACCTAAAAATCCAATATATATGCTGCTAATTGAAAGAACAGTTAAATAATATATATGCTGCTAATTAACAACCAACCTAAAAATCAAACTATTGGCCTAAAAATCCAAACTATTGAAAGATCTGCTAATTAGATTAACAATATATATGCTGCTAATTAGATATCCCCTTTTTGGAGTAGATCTTGTGAAGCTAGTTAAAAGAACAGTTAGATCTGAAAATCATCAAAACCTAATCATCTAACAACACATTATCAAGCACCAAAATGAAGAAAATTAGCACACGTACCTGCAGATCGAGGAGGGGAGATGGTTGTCGGTTTCGGTTGCAAGTGGGTGTCGCAAATGTGTCCCCGGCAGATGGAGGAGTGTCGCGGCGGTGGGGGTGTCGTGGGGGGGCTGTGCGCGGTGGGGCTGTGCGCGGTGGGGCTGTGCGCAGTGGGGGTGTGCGCAGTGGGGTGTCGCGACGGTGGGGTTGTCGCCGGCGGAGGTGTCGCCGGCGGGGGTGGGTAGCGGGGGTGTTGGCAGAGGTTGAACGGGATTGTTTCTTTAGAGAGGAGGTTTGTGTGTGGAGAAGAATGGGTCAGGCTGGTCAGCAAGTATGTTTTAAAGTCTGGGTTAGAATCTAACCTCTCGGTCAGCCGGGTCAGATTACAAATCAAACGGGCTGACCCGCTGACGGGTCAGCGGTCAGCCCAGTCAGCCCAGTCAGCCCATATCAAACACCCCCTTACCGCGGCTGTATGCCTTGGTTCACTGGTTCCCATACCCCTTGCCATTCATGAGGTCCGGGTTCGACCCGGGCACCCTCATTTAATTTTTAAAGCTTTTTCAGCCTTTTAAAAATACAGAAAAATTTTTAAAAATTATAAAAATCAATTTTATAAACTTTGTTATTTAAAAGTTATCTAATAATTTTTTGTAAAATTATTTCTTTAAAACCTTAATAATTTTTATATAAAATTTGATTAACAAATGTTATAATTAGTTTATTTTTTATAAAAATAAACTTTAAATAGTTGAAATCACTAAATTATTATTAATCATTACGTTAACTTTTAATTACGTCAATTATAAAATTTTATTTACATTTTATAATTAATCATTATAAGAATTTAATTTCTTATAACTTCATAAAATATCATAAAAGGATTAATTAAGTTTTTCATTCATTGTATTACAATATATATGATTTTGATAATTATCTTATTTATAAAAACCCCAAATTCCACTTGAAACCCTAATCCTCGTCAATTCATTAAACTTAAACCTTGTAGACTTAAATATATATATATATATATACATGTTTAGGTACTTTGTGAAGGAGTTCATTGGAGCATCGATCATTATCCTATTAATCATCTTATATACATACTTATACGCCATGTGAGTTTCACGGCCCTTTTTTATGCTTATACAATTGTTTCAATCTTTTACAAACATGGGGGAAAAGTATGCTCAGACGTTTTCAATGCTGTACAACATACATACAATTTTCATACTTGGGATTAACGTGTTACTGTTTGCAAGCTATATCTTATGCATGAGTTTCTTTGTGGTTCTTCTTAGTGGTTCTTTAATCACAACTATTTAACTACGGTGTTGGAGCCGACGGACAGATATTGATATTATTATTGGGTTGACACCCCACCCTTGACGAATGGTTACTTGTGAGTACCATCATACTGCCAGGAACGGGCCTTGGGTGAATATGTTCCGACAATTGCTTTGTGGTTCGTTATAGGTTTAGTTGTGATGCTCATGTGATATTACTTGTGTTAAACTGTATACACTTATGATCCATAAACTCATGCACAGCAACAAGCTTTCAATTTATGTTTAAACCTGTGAACTCACCAACCATGTGTTAACTTTGAGCATATCTTTTCAGGTAACAATCATTGAGGATAGCTAGGGATGCTGCCTGACGTCATGACACGTTGACTTTCTTCATTTAATACATCTCTATTAACTTAACCATGTGTTATGACGATCCCGTCCGTTACATCCTCGTGTTTCCGCTATAAGCGGGGGTGTGACAGATTGGTATCAGAGCCATTGGTTATAGAGAATTAGGCAATTCACTTGACCTAGACTATAACCTAGGAACCTTCATGTAGAATGCATACTAGGACTGGCTTGCATTTAATATTACATGTGTGTTCCTCTATACTTGTTACTTGACTCTATACATGATTCTATACATATGTGCTTGTTATCTGATCATCCTGAGAAAGACACTATTACTCTTAGTCTTTCTCCATAGGATACCATTATACTAGAATCTTACATTGTATGTGCACTACATTATATCATTAGGTCGGAACACTCACGTGAAGGGAAACTTCACAGATCACGCGTAGCGTTGATCTCAAATACTAAATCCGACCCTAAGATAGTATGTCTGAGATCCTGAAAGTATGACGGACAGACAACTATTGTTAGCAATTCGTGATTATATGCTTGGAGTTTATATGCTATTACATACTACTATTAGAATACTAATGGCTCATGAACATGAGGACATTACACGAACCATGCTTGATGAGTGTTGACAATACTATGATATTAACTTGGGGTAAGTGGAGGTAGGGTGACCATGCAAGGTAAATTACCATTACGGGTGCACACGTAATTGCAATTCGCCGTGCATGAGAAGTCTGGCAAATCTTACCATAAGGTAACGATCAGGAGTATCACAAGTTCTCTATTCTATACCCTAGGGTGTGCTAGAATCATAATTCTAGTAAGACCTTGTTAATGGTAACAAAACATTACTAACATTTACTATTACATAAGTCCTGTTCTACTTAGAGCCTTCATGATATTTCCAATCATAACATTGATTCTATCTTTCGCGAAACATTCCTCCACTTAGCATTTCAGTAACTAAAGAACTGATTGAATGCTTAGAATGAAAGTGGACTTCAAGAAATGTAGATGAGTGATGATACTCTCTACACATACATTATGTTATCATTGGGATTATGCTAAGGAAAATTTGGATGTCATGTAACCGGTTTAAGCATCATTCTATGTATATCGAGGGTGTGGTGGGAATGCTGCGGGGAACCCTATATATAAGCATCACCGGTATACTAAGAATATGTTTGAACTGGGCTACGTGATGATCCTGATGGACTGAAGCATGGATTGCAAGGCATTGTGTGTCTAAATCAAATGGTTTTTAAAATGAGCTTTGAATCGTTATTCGTGGTTTTCAAATTCGTCAAAGTCTGTGTCTTACAACTTGAAACATGTAATGCTGGAAGAGCGTGATGCCTGTATCTCGGGGTGTTCTGTCTAGGCAAGTTATTCGTATAAATCCATATCAGCCGATGGATTTGTCTACCTTACCTGGGAACCCTCGAGATGAGTATCTGCTTATAGGTACGCATGTCTTCAACAAAGTTATGGTTGACCTAATACTTTGATTTGTCAACATACTCGCTTTGATTTACGAATCAAACGATTACACTCGGAACATCTCATTGTTATTATGCCAAATTCCCGATTGTCGTTTTCATGTTGTATAGCTCATATTACCCAATTCTTATAAAATATCTTAATGATATTTCAAAATGTCTTCTCGTCAAATCCGTTCACGGTCTAGGAATTCCGGCCGCATGATTGCTGCTATTGTAGCACGTGAGGTTGCTACGGTCATACCAACCCTCCTAACTCATCTGAATCAGGGCACGAACCCTGCTCCAAACTCTGTTGGTCCTAACCCTCCACGTGCTTGTACCTACAAGCATTTCAGTTCTTGCAACCCCACTAAGTTCAATGGAACCGAAGGAGCTACTGGATTACTACAGTGGTTCGAAAGCATCGAGAACACTTTCCTAAACACCGAATGGTCTTCAAACTTTAAACCGTTACTTATGGTTCTCAAATCCTCTTAAGGATGTGTCCTATAACTAAGAACATGCAATGCTGTAGGTAGAATTCCTACATCTCTGGATACTTTGCTAATTGAATGTTAACCTTGTTAATTTAAATATTATAAGTGGCCACTCACCTCAATGATCGAATAAACTAATTATAACCTTGTTACCACCTATAAGTACGCGTGTCTTCAATAAGGTTATGGCTGACCTCATATCCTGAGAAGTCCATGTATTCCCTTTGATTGTGAATCGAATGTTCACATCTCATTATGATGTCGGATCATTCTTGTCCTTGATTTTGTCTCCCTGATTAAATTATTCAAGATTTGAACACCATCATAACAAATTCTGCTATCTCGAACTTTGATCTTAAGCTTGTAAGCATGATTCTTCCTTTGTTACACTGATGTAACTTGAAATTTTCCGAATTTCTAATTGATATTATTTTCCTTTCGTCGTTAACTCAAACTTCGCACCACTTGCACCGTGGGAGATGCAAGAGTTTGCAAGTCAACCTATGACTAAGAACACTCGTATCTCCTAAATGATTCTAACTTATCAAAACAGGGGTGATTCCCTTACTTTGGTGATGATTCTTTATTCGTTTCAATAAATGGTTTCCAATGGTGTGTTTTATGAAATTTCATCCTCCGGATTAGGGTGATTTCCTTATCTTAAGGATTGACTTCAATTATTCCCATTGGAACTTGCATTTCACAAATGACATGATCTCACCAAAATAGGATTGAAACCCGTACCTTGGTGACAAATGTTAAATCTTTGATTGTTTTCTTATTATTATGAAGCTCAAGCATCAAGATAGACGTAAATTTCATACCTTGATGACTATTTTCATTTCTTGATCTTCAACTTACCAAGGTTGTAATCAAGTGACGAGAAGCATGTAGTAACTTGAAGGGTGAAACAATGTTAGTGTTTCGATCTATCAAGCCAAAGCATGATTTTTGAACTTGAAAGGAGACCCGATCTCTCTAGATTAATTTTGGTTCCGAGCTTGGAGCATGTAAATTCTTAAATCGATTTCTTTCCCTTTACCTTCATGTTTTGACTCGATCTAGCTACATCGAACCATTTATTCCTTAATTATCATCTTTCATTTTGAGATATCATCAACCTCTGATTACGTGATGGTAGTCTTCCTAAACAATCCTTTGTCAAATAAAGATATTATCAACTTGTGATTATGTCTTTCTAGTCATACGAATGTTCTCAATTGTACATATGGGTTTGAAGAATTACGTATGCAAATTGCATTTGGAAATTTGTTACCTTGCAAAACATGATTACAAATACCTTTCTTATTGTTTACGTTACTTCTTGAATCGCTTTTAAATCCTTAACCTTGAAAATCATTAAAACTCTATCTTGATTTCGAACAACAAGACCCGATGTTATCCTCATTGCAATGTGGATATAATGGTTCATAAACCTTCGTAACTTGTAGTCATGGGTTTGGCATAAGGGAAAAGACGTAACTTGGTATGTGTCCAAGTGTCTTACCTTCACATATTACAAAACCTAACCTCCGTGTTCCCGAGAATCTCCTGTTTAACTTTTCATTCACTAAGTGTCTCTTATCTTAGCTGTCATGATGACAATTGGTGCATTATGGACCGATTGGCTAAAAATTCAATTCGACCCATTATCTAACAACGTCGAGAAATTAACCTGTATCTGTTTCAAATATTCGTATACCGTGGTATGACATTAAAACATCGATCGTTATTTTGAATGATTGACTCATTTTCTGTTTTAATAATATTCTTAACCATCGTCGTGAACTCATTCCAAGATCTTCGCATAGCATATTATTCTTAGACCGATGGTTGGTCAAAGGAGAAATACATATTCACAAGATATGCGTTAAGGTCGTTTCATATGTTGACGTTTGGGATTCTTAAATTCCGATGGATAACCTTTCTTATCATTGTTGGTCTTATCTTAATTTCTAGACATCACCTTACCACGAAATTGTATTCTGGAAGTTGTGATTATAAGTCTAACATACCATGGTGACTCGTCATCATTTCCAATGTTTCCTCTCAAAAACGATAGTATCTGGATTATCATTGATCGATTGATTAAGTCGGCTCATTTCATACTAATTCGTAAGGAGTACCGAGTCGAGAAATTTGCTCGTATTTACATCAATGAAATAGTCAGTCGGTATGGTGTACCTTTAGATATTATCTCTGATCGGGATGGTTGCTTCACCTCTCGTTTCTGGAAAAGTCTCCAATCAGCTCTCGGAATTCAACTGAATCTTAGCACAGCCTATCACCTGCAAACCGACGGGCAGACTGAAAGAACGATACGAACCCTCGAGGATATGCTCCGGGCTTGTGTCATTGATTTCAGTGGAGCGTGGGATTCTCACCTTCCGTTGATCGAATTCTCTTACACTAACAGTTACCATACCAGCATCCAGATGGCACCATTTGAGGCCTTGCATGGCCGAAAGTATCGATCTCCCATCTGTTGGTCTGAAGTTGGTGAATTACAAATTACTGGTCCGGAATTGATACAAGAAACAACCGACGAAATTCACAAGATCCGTGATAACTTGGTCGCTGCTAGAAATCGTCAAAAGCATCACGCTGATAAAAGCCGTAAGCCCATGGAATACAATGTCGGTGATCTCGTACTTCTTAAGGTATAACCTTAGAAGGGAGCGATCCGTTTTGGAAAGAAAGGGAAACTAGCACCTCGTTACATGGGTCCATTCAAAGTGCTCGAGCGAATTGGGGAAAGTGGCCTACAAGCTTGAACTACCCTAAGAACTCAGCAATATGCATCCGACGTTTCATGTGTCCAACCTCAAGAGATGCCTCGCCGATGAAAATCTCCACATTCCACTCGACGAAGTCCAGATTGATGAATCTATACACTTTATTGAGAAACCTGTGGAAATTATGGATCGGGAAATCAAAACAACTCAAGCATAACCGGATACCCATTGTCAAAGTCCGCTGGGAATCTAAACGTGATGTAAGGCCCACCTTTCTCAGGGAAGCCTCACAGTTGGTCATTCACAGCAAAACATCGAGTTAAAACAGTCATTTACTCATATGTGTATAAATATATATTGCAGCGGAAAATACTGTAAATTTCAATCCATTACAAATGAAATATAAACATTGTCTTTAATTCTTAAAATCTATTTAAGGTCCTATTAATCTTTTCTTCATCAGGGATGCCAGTCTTCTAGTGCCAAGTAGCTTCAGTCCCATGCCTCTATTCCGTAGCTCTAACTCTTACCTGTCAACTGATATGCATACAAAAGTCAGCTTCGCTGAATGAATTCTAGGTTTAATTTGCTAAATAACTTTCGTAAGAGATATTAGCTTTATAAGTTGAAAATTTGTTCTCGTCTGTCAAGCATCCATACATACAGGCTATCACTTTATCGATACTTTATCGTTGCTTTTCATTTCTCGTTATTTATTACTCTTCTTTGTCCGTCAATTCTCTGTCACTATCGGTGCCTAGGCTCGCCTAGGACTTTACCGACACGCCAATTAAGGGCTTACAGTCGTACTCGATCGGGCCATTATTGTCATGCCAATTCAGGGCTTACAGACCTGCCTGTTCGAGCATTACTTTATCCGGGTGAGGGCACAACAAATGCAACCCTCCTTTAGCCATTGCTTGCAAGTCTTTACTTTATCCCTTGCCTGCAGGACTTTACTTGCAAGACTTTACTTTATCCAGGTACACGTTATGGGCCCAACAACAATTCTTTAAGTTTCACTTATATCTTTAGTTTTCATATACACTTAACACATAATAAGAAGCAAACTCTTAGTCTAAGCATTCACATTTCATCAATCATAAGAGATGAACTAGATAACTGACCCTCCGCGGGACAGTGGGGGTTCGGGGGCGGCAGCCCCTGATAGCGGGGTTCTAGGGGCAGCAGCCCTAGTGGGGTCCAAGTGGCAACGCCCCTGGCTGGGGCCGGGCTGCCAGGTCAGCGCGCCCGAAAATTATTTTGAACAATTTAAATGGCACATTTTACTTTAGGAAATTTTATTTTCTTGATAAAAGGTCTTAAAAACCATCATCATAAAAGTATGTAATTCAGTATGCATATCACCCCAAAACATTGAAAACGGGTAAAGGAGGGGTCTAGAACTCACCTGAACTTGTCCCAGTAGCTTAAATTCTAAGTCACTTAAGCTATAGCCTGAATACTCTAGCTGCACAAAAGTTAATACGCAAAAACGTCATTTTCTTCATAGTTCCGCTGCCAGTTTCGCTGGTAGTTTCGCTGCCAGTTTCGCTGGCAGTTTCGCTACCAGTTTCGCTGGGCAGCACTTCTGCTAGTTTCGCTAGACATATTCGCTGCCTTGAGCGCCCAACTTTCGTTGGAATTTCCTAGTTTGCTATGTCTATAGGTCAGCCTAAGTACTTAGCGAAGTTATCAGCGAAACTGTAGTTTCGCAGTAGCGAAACTGTAGTTTCGCAGTAGCGAAACTGTAGTTTCGCTAGGATTCTCCTAGTTTCACTGGATAAATGCACAGTTTCGCTGGATGAATACTTAAATTCGCTGGATCGGGGCCCAGTTTCGCTGGATGAACAGAAACTCAGATCCAGCCCGTTTTTAACCCAAAACCTTAACTTTTTACGTCCAAATCCTTAGTTTACCTTCCATGAAACCAAATCTAAGCTTTTTACACGTTTTCATACGTAAAATTCGACCTTTATGTGTTTCTTTAAACTTTTCAAAACCCCAAAACCCTAGAATCCGGGTTTGATCTACAGAGGGCCTTAGAGGTCGATTCTTACCTTGTTTTGTTGCTCTTTCCTTGTGTTTTGATGCTCCAATCCACCAGAACTTCAATCCTTCCAACCTTCAAGCTCCAAATCTTGAATTTCTTCACTTCTCTCTACTTTCTCTCTCTACGAATTTGGTGGCTAGGGTTGTAATGTGATGGAATGGGATTGATTATGCATGTTTAAGGGCTGATTAGGGCCCTTAAACCCACCTAGTCTAGCCCATTAAGGCTAATTTGATCCATAGCCCACTAATTTAGCCCTTTATTTATTAAATTAACCCTTAAAAGCCCGTTATTATTAAATGGCTTGTTTCGGGAAATTTCAGGGCGTTACAAGTCTTCCCCCCTTACTTAGGTTTCGTCCTCGAAACCTGACTCGTCACTAAACAGATCGGGGTATTGGCGTCTCATTTCCTCCTCAGATTCCCAGGTGGCATCCGACCCTTTTCGGTGTTTCCATTGCACCTTGACTTGCTTGACTACTTTATTTCTCAATTTTTTCTCCTTCCGATCCAGTATAACTTCATAAAATTTGATTAACAAATGTTATAATTAGTTTATTTTATAAAAATAAACTTTAAATAGTTAAAATCACTAAATTATTATAATCATTAAGTTATCTTTTAATTACGTCAATTATAAAATTTTATTACATTTTATAATTTATCATTATAAGAATTTAATTTCTTATAACTTCATAAAATATCATAAAAGGATTAATTAAGTTTTCGTTCATTGTATTACAATATATATGATTTTGATAATTAAACTTATTCATAAAAACCCCAAATTCCACTTGAAACCCTAATCCTCGTCAATTCATTAAACTTGAACCTTGTAGACTTATATATATATATATATATATATATATATATATACATGTTTAGGTACCTTGTGAAGGAGTTCATTGGAGCATCGATCATTATCCTATTTAATCATCTTATATACATACTTATACGCCATGTGAGTTTCACGGCCCCTTTTTATGCTTATACAATTGTTTCAATATTTTACAAACATGGGGAAAAGTATGCTCACACGTTTTCAATGCTGTACAACATACATATAATTTTCATACTTAGGATTAACGTGTTACTGTTTGCAAGTTATATCTTATGCATGAGTTTCTTTGTGGTTCCTCTTAGTGTTCTTTAATCACAACTATTTAACTTCGGTGTTGGAGCTGACGGACAGATATTGATAGTACTATTGGGTTGACACCCCCACCCTGATGAATGGTTACTTGTGAGTACCATCATACTGCCAGAAACGGGCCTTGGGTGAGTATGTTCCGACAATTGCTTTGTGGTTCGTCATAGGTTTAGTTGTGATACTCATGTGATATTACTTGTGTTAAACTGTATACACTTATGATCCATAAACTCATGCACAGCAACAAGCTTTCAATTTATAGGTTTAAACCTGTGAACTCACCAACCATGTGTTGAATTTTGAGCATATCTTTTTAGGTAACAATCATTGAGGATAGCTAGGGATGCTGCCTGACGTCATGACACGTTGACTTTCTTCATTTAATGCATCTCTATTAACTTAACCATGTGTTATGACGATCCCGTCTGTTACATCCTCGTGTTTCCGCTATAAGCGGGGGTGTGACATTGTTACACATTATTGCACATTGTTATTGTGGTTACACAATGACTCCCTGAAAAACACAGTTTGTTGTTACATGTTATTACACATTGTTACATTTGTAACCAATCTGTCCAAAGCGAATGGTTACACATTGTTACGTTATTACACATTGTTACAAAGAATCCCTGAAAACCACAGTTTGTTGTTACACATTTATTACACATTGTTTTCGTGGTTACATAATCTGTCCCAAAATAAAACCTTATAACCAGAAAAACAAAGAAAAAATAGAAAAGTAAGTGAAAAAAAAACATGTTTTCAAATTGTTTTCCCCATAAAAGCTTATAACCAGTCCAAAAAAATGGAAAACTACGTCCAACAAAATGAAACCAGTCCAAAAAAAAAACCTTATAACCAGTCCAAAAAAAAACATGTAAAACTAAGTCCAAAAAATGAAAAACTCAGTCCAAAAATAAAACCTTATAACCAGTAATAACAAAGAACAGGAATTTGATAACAAGGAATTTTAATAAAATTATTTTCAAATGTTATTCAAGAAATAGATCCTCCCACCCACATAAAAGTATTTGGATAAAAAAACACACCCTTATTGGCAACTGTGATAAATAACTACTTCAAAAACAAAATTTATGCATTTCAAAAACAAAAAGCTACAAAAAAATATTACACAAACTAACCACGACGATCATAACCGATGTATCGGAGAGGAGAGATTGCAGAAACCGCATAAGGTGCCGGAAGGTCAGTTGCAGGAGATTCTACATCATGAACTGGTGAAGGCAGAGGCCGGGTAACAACAACGCAATACACTGCAGGATTCCTGGGTGAAGGTTCGAGTTCATCCGCAGGTTGTGAAAGGGGGATGGTTAACTTCACCGCCACCCATGAATGAAGTTATCGGTTCTTGCTAACAAAACAGTGGTTTAGTGTTCTACAAATGTTGAAGGAAAATGTGGATGTAGGGAAAATGTGATGAAGGAAGAAAAATCTATAGCTTTGAAGAAAAAAAGTTGTTGAAAAATAAGACATGAAGGTACCCCTTAAAGTGATGGGTTGGTGAAAAAGGTTGGTGAAAAGTTATAAAAAGATGGTGAACGATGGGTATACAAAAAGGATGAAGTGATGGGTTGGTGAAAAAGGTTGACAAAGTACAAAAGGTACTCTGTCAAAAGCAAGACATGAAATATGGTAGTGGGTAAATGACGAAAATACCCCTTAAAGTTTGTCTCCCATGTTGATGATGTGTCATACTATGATTGGATGTTTAGGGTTAATGAGTTCTCACATTATGGAGGGTTAATACTAGAACCCAATCCTATATATATATATATATATATATATATATATATATATATATATATATATATATATATACTTTTTCTAAAGAGAAACCTCTCAAAAAGTAAAAATGTATATTTTTTTTTCTTTTAAATCTTCCCTACAAAAAAACTTCTCTTTAAAATATTTATATAAGACGATGGCGTCTCCCTGGGTAGGCATGGGTGCGAGTAAACATTTAGGGCCTGTTTGGTTACGTTGACCAAACCCGGTCAGACGTGCAAGTCTGACTCGGTCAGACGTGGCTTGTTTGGTTGTGTACGTCTTACTCGAGTAGAGGTTTGACCGAACCCCTTATTCGGTCAGACTTGAACCAACGTCTGACCCGAGCCATACGTGAAGTTGGTCTGCGGTGACGGAGTGGGTGGTGGTCGGCGACGGGGCGGTGGTTAGTGCAGTCTGTGACGGAGAGGGTGGTGGTCGACGACGGGGCGGTGGTCAGACGTGAACCCCTTCACCACCTCCTCGTTGGCATCACTTTCTGCATCTCCGATTCCGTCCACCTCTTTTTCCCTTCGATTCCCCTAAAAATGATGCTTTTGAGAGCCCCTCACACCCTCTCCTTTGTCAACGGAGCCATTTCCGACGAGGGTTTCAATCGGCCTCTGATTTCATCGTCTCCTTTGTCGTCGCCGGCGACCGTCGTGTTTGCGGCGGTGAAGGGTGGTTCTTCCAACCATAACTCGCTTGTTGGGGTTGTGTTTGAACCCTTTAAGGAGGTGAAGAAAGAACTCAATCTGGTCCCTTCTGTTCCTCAGCAGTCTTTTTCCCTTGAATTGAAGGGTTTGAGTTAGTAGATGTGACTGTTTTAAAGTGGTAAGGGTTTGCGGGTTTTTATTTTATTAATTTTCCTTTTTACAACCAAAACACTTATTGATTCAGATCACTTATTGGTTCAGACCTCTTACTGGTTCAGACCTCTTACTGGTTCAGACCTCTTACTGGTTCAGCACTTATTCAATCAGATGTTGCCAAACAGCCCCTTACTGAGTTGAGTTTAATTCAGACCAATAAATGAAACTTGAGATTATTAAAATCTAATTAACACTAAAATTATTAAACGAACTGTATTGTATCCAAATTTGGGGAACCAACCGATTTTCTTCAGTTGTGGTGATTTCAACTGAAAACTTCTTTTAATCATTTTCCCTTTTATTTCTAAATAACTTTTTTCCAAATAATTTATGTAACTATATTTTTATTTTTAAGTGAAAGACATATAGCCTACATATATCATAAATCTGCAATTATAGAAATAGCCTTTCTAAAACATATCACATGACTCGCATATATAGTTACTAAAGTACAAAACCAAAATCTAAAACAAATGTTAAATTTCTTAAAATGAATATTTTACGTCTATACAAAACAAAACGAATTTTAACAATACAACCTATTAAACATTGATCAATAATGATAATGATATTAATTTAACCTGTGACTTTTCTAACTTTCACTTTTATTAGTGATAACAATCTAAGTAACATAATTATCAAATATATCTGCATTGGCTTTCACTCACAATAATATATGAATGAATGAAAAAAGGTATACACATGAAACTGAGCAAACAATATATGCAAATAGGGTCTGAATCTACGATAGTTATACTGTTATTGATAATAAAATTAAAGTTGTGAGTGACACCGATCAAAATTTATAGTATGAAATTTTATTGAAATATTAGTAATAGTTTATATTATTAAAAAACAATTTGTCTCTTAGAAAACAGTAAACTTTAGACTTAACTACTTGTTGATTAGAAACAAATAATTAACAGTCCTAAGTCGTGCATGAGTTTGTTGAATAGGAATGGATATTTTTACGAAGTATCATACCGATACTATATCTAACCGGTATTTGTTTATTTTATCTTTTAATTTTGGTATTTTTCAGTATTAAACGACAAATTGATACGATATTCGGTTTGTACTTTCATTACCTTACGGTATCAGTATTTTCCGGTACGCTATTAGCTTGGTACCGATATGGTATCGATCTCATCCCTAAACAGAAAAGGACAAATGCATGAACAACATGAACAAAAGAATTAAAATTCAAGCGGTCTATGTCTTTTGAGCAGCACCTTCACCCCCGAAGGTTTTGATGAATAGGTATTATTGCAATCATGAACGGTTAACTGCGCCGTTAAATCTAAATTTCTTTATTAGGGATTGAGTTTCAATTTTAGATCTCTTTATAAATTTTTTTTTCGTTTTTACTTATGGTTTAAGGGATGTAGCATTAAATATATATTGTTAAAATATCTATATCACAATTTATTACTAATTTGTCATTCTTTGATTCATTTGCTTATTATGTTTATTTTTATTGTATCTATATTTTCAGATTGTCAAGGGTGTTGTGTGTCATTTCTTCTAAGTTCAAGGGTTGTTGTGCATCTCTTCCTCAATATATAAGAAGATGTTGTTGCTAGGGTTTCTCATCTTCATCATCAGTCTCATCGCTCTTCTCTCTCCAGCAAAGCTTGGCCGTTCACTTTGGTTCACACTTTGTACTGGATCTGCACAACCTTTGTGCAGATTCCTTGTATTGAGAAGATCGCTTCTGTTAGTTTCATGTTTTCATTGTATTCTTGAGATTTGAACTCATCTCAGTTTGGATCTTATTCTATAATCTTGATAAGTTTTCTGGTTGTTATCATTGTGACATTGTCGCTTGTTATTCCTATACCATTTACATGGTATCAGACGATAGGCTATGGTATTTGTGTGTGCTTCCGTTGTTCATCTCTAATCTGTTCTAGGGTTTCTCCAACTCGGAGACTTTATCGACTATTTGTATGTTCTTGGGCCGCATTGGAATATTATTGGGCATTCCTTCACGAATCTTAGTGGAGTCGAAAAGAAGAATACATTTCTAGGGCACAAACCCTAGAATCTCTGTTTTGGTATTGTTCTCTCGCACTCGGTGATATCGATTTGTCTGACTTGAAGAGTCTAGGGTAAGAACCCTAGATCTTGTTGTTGTTTATTCGATCCGTCTCAGTTGAAGTATCTAGGGCAAAAACCCTAGATCTTGTTGTGGTGTTGTTGTTCCTCACGATCTGTCTTAATTGAAGAATCTAGGACAAGAAACCTAGATCTTGTTGCTGATCTTCTTCTTCTACCTTGGATTGGCAATCCTAAGTGAAGGTTACTGAATCTAAGGCTCATCTGGAGAACCCAAACTGGGGCATATCTGGTGAGATCGTTCCATCTCTATCTCTCCTTTAATCTCTTGTTTAGACTGTCTTTGGCTAGGTAGGAGTACCAGTATCTATCGAGATATCTGTGTTATTTACTGTTCTTCTTGTTAGGATATTTGTGCATCACTTGTGCGATTCTATCTGTTTTGTGTGCCTACATTTAAACAGCTAATCTAATCCTTGATTTTCCGCTAAAATGGTATGAAAACCTGGCTCTGGTTTAGTTGTTCTTCTATGCGAGTGCTTATGTGTCCATTCATTATTTGTCTGTTAAAATGACTTAATCTGAGAAATCTGTGACTGTTACCTCTAGTGAGACTCTCATCACTAAACTTGATATTCGTAACCCACTTTATCTCCATGCTAATGACATAAACACTCTTTCTATAATAACAATTAAACTAAAAGGAACAGAGAACTATACAGTTTGAAGTAATTCTATGAAATTAGCATTGGAAGTTAAAAATAAATATGGGCTCATTGATGGTAAATATAAAAGACCTAGTGATGATACTATGGAGAAGCAATGAGATCGATGTAATTCGGTGGTTCTTTCATGGATTCTAAACTCAATTTCTGAGGAGTTGTATTGTAACACCCCAACCCGGAGAGGCTGACGTGTCACTATTACAGATATCAAATCAAAAACCAAATCCATGATATTACAGAAACGATCAGAAGAAATAACTTCAAACAAACCAAATGATCTGAAAGAACCTAATTAAAGTGTTTATTACATCAATTAAAGTAAACATATCTTGATCTTCAACCACTCTTCACTGATTTCCCGGATTACCCTGATTACCAACAATTAAATAAGAAAATACCATAAAAGAATATACAGCTGAGCCAAAAGTTGCTCAGTGACGGAAAGAACAATAGTAATGATACGAAGCATAAAATACTTATATCTGAATACTGAACTGATCATATGATTTTGAAAATAGAAATCTGATTCTAAACATATAATACTGATACTGAACTGGACATGTAATACTGAACTGAACTGATCTACACGACGCGTATAAACAAACAAATAAGTCGTGTAATATAAGAAGTACTCAGAGCCGAAACTGAACTGATAAGTACATAGCTAGCTAGACTATGCACAAATAAGATGGTGTGTGGGAGTACACACATGATTCCATCCCCTGGAACTAATCTGATCTGAACTGAACTAGGATCGATCCATCCGCCTCCCGGATAATTATGGCCAAAGTACTACTTGAGTACTAACGTGTTAACGGAGACGCCGTGAACTATTTATAAACACCGTCACGAAAAGTGTCATGTCATTGACGCCACAATGACATGTCGGACAAGCTCGGGTAATAGAGTGCTAAATCAATGTAGTATAGCTACCAACATATACGTATCAATATAATATTTATAGGAACATGCAACAATGAGCACAATTTATAAATATATATTGCATGCTACAAGTCTCAATAAGTAACTAATAAATCGAACGAGTCAGAGCATAACTAAATAAATAATGATAGACGACTAGTAAAATGCTGAAGGCCAAACAAGTCATATTAACGGAAACAAGGTATCAAAATCCATACTACAAAGTAACGGAAAAGAATAAGATTTATACTAAGATAAGATAACCAAGAATCCGTATCTTATACATGAATGATGATAATTAGAAACAAGGTCTAGGCTCGGTTAACGTCGCGAGAACCTACGATATCGTAATTCAAGTTATAGTTTGAATTTTCTTGTTTCAGATTAGAAAAGTTCCAGTTCTACCCCTGTCTGTTCGCACTCGTTAATAATACTAAACGATATTTAAAAATTCTGAAATCTCCAGTTTACTAGATTAGTGATTTTTGAACAACTTTTATTTAGAAAAGTTTCTGATTTGGATTACCGAAATATGAGAAAACGTGGATCTTTACAGCTGCACAGAACTGCTAGCTGTTACGAAAATAACTGTTTGGAGGTCTAAACAAATGAGTTTTTCAATGTTTTATACATCAACGGATTCGTCTTTCGACGAAATTCGTCATGGACATAAGGTTTAACTGATTTGAATCTGTTATAAAAAAGTTATGGCCTCTGTAAGTTGGCTGTAAAATACGGGCCTAAGTCAAAGTATTTTGGTAAACCGTAAAATCATTTCTGGTTAAAATACATCTGTTACAGGTCTGAAAATATTTTATAAATAAGTATAAATCATGATTGACTTCTGAAAAATTTGGCTAATCATATTACGAATCCGTTTGTCATTTATAAAATCACATCCCAAAATACTCATGAAAACTAGTTAAACGTGTGACTTGTTTAAAATGCTCGGTTAAGGTCTAAATCTTAATTTGGTCAAAATACTTATATTTCTAGTAGCTAAACAATATCAAAATGGGTTCGTATCAAGTTTACTAAGTTAAGCAAGGAAAGTATGTTTAAACATAAACCGAACATAAACGGGTACTTATGCGAACGGGCATCATATGATCAAGGGCAATGAACTAAAATAATAATTAGGATATCTAAGATTCAAAAATAACGTAATAACTAATAATATTTTAGTGATTTCCACTATTTGAACACATTTGTTAATATTTTATATACAAATTGTTAAGGTGTTTAAATAAATAAATTTATAGAAAATAATTAAATAACTTTTAAAATAAACAAGGTTTATAAAACTGATTTCTATAATTTTTATAAATTTTATATAATGGTTTTAAGGCTGAAAAAGCTTAAAAAAATAGTTGGAGGTGCCCGGGTTCGAACCCGGGACCTCAAGTTTTGAGCATCATGTGACTAACCAGTGAACCAGGGCCGAGGTCTTGGTATCACTTGGTTTTTAAACCTTTTAACCACAACACAAAATAATCCCCAAATTCACATAAACCCTAGGTTCGTTTGGATCCAAATTAAAACACCAAACGATCATGTGAAAGCTGATAACCATGGGGCTTTTGTTCCCCATGTCTAAACGAGTACATAGATGAGTTAAATTTACCTAATTCAATCGAATGGATGCTAAACGAGTAAGGAGGCCAATCACGACTAGATGAAATCGGTTCGGGCTGCAATTGTTGATGGTAATCAAATTCCTTTCGTATGAAGCTTCTATTGATGATGATATCGAAAGCCCTCTGTTAATTTGGGATTAGAACATGCCTAAGCTGGAGTTCGAGTAAGTTGCAGGTCCGCGATGAAGGTGATGATTGAAGATGGTGTTTTGTTGTGTTTCTAATGAAATTGAGAGTTGAGTTCGATTAGAAATACTTTTATGATTGTTTAGGTGAGTTTAATTAGATTATTGTTAGCGATTGAGTGGTTTTGGTTAGGTATGTTAAAGTGGTCGAGTTAGTGCTCCACTACCGTGTAATCCGCATGATTTTGCTCCGATTAAAATATGTTGATGGTTTCGAATCATGTTCACGAGCGTACTGGGATCGATTAGGAGCAAAATGGTCAAGTTTTGAGGCGGTTTGGGGGTCGCCGGAGCCGCCGGATGTTGGCCCGAATAGTGGCCGGAAAAACCGCGTGATTTGCGGGGTAGGGGAGAGAGAAAAGGGGATTCGGATTTTACACAATGGTCCCTGTGGTTTATATTCTTTTTATTTTATGCACAAAACTTATTTTAAAGTTTCAAAATTTGTAAAATAACTGTAAGGCCCCCTTCCCTGGCACCTCACAGTTGGTCATTCACAGCATAAAACATTCTTATACTATAAATTAAAGCAGCGGAATTAATTTTAACAAAAATCCATTCATTCATTTTAAACACTGTTGCTAAGCAACACATTCTAGTTTAGAAATTCACAAAATAATTAGTTGCATGAATTACAAAACAACAGTGTTATCAAAACATAATGGGTGTCAGTCTTGCCCGCCAAGTAGCCATCCCCGTGTGCCACCCTCAGCAACCTGTTACCTGCCAACTGGAAAATACATAAAAGTCAGCGTTGCTGAGTGAGTTCTAGTTTTGTAATTAAAATACTTTACTTCTCATTCCAAAACGTTCGTTATGCATATGTGATCACACATCGTACGTACACGTAGGTAATTTCATTATTATCTTCATCATTCGTTCATTAGTTTTCATTCGTGTACCATTCATCGTTCTCATTCACGTTCGTACATACATCCTTTTCATTCATTCATACGTTCTTTAACTTTCATTCGTCAAGCATGCAAAACTCTAAGGGTCACCTTTCTTCTCTGCCCTCATGGTTCCAACCCATGAGCCGACAAAGCATATCGTATCCGTCTGGTGCCCCTATGGCTCTCAGTCCATAGACCGACACCTGGTGCCCCTATGGCTCTCAGTCCATAGACCGACACCTGGTTGCCCTATGGCTCTCTGTCCATAGACCGACAACCTCGTTGCCCCTATGGCTCTCTGTCCATAGACCGACAACGTCTCATCCGGGGTCACGTTAACCCCATGAGTGATCGTCACCACTCCTGCTGTAACAACTATCCCGTGACAGGTCACAAAGACACTGCCCCGTTGTTCTTAAGGCAACTATGGCTCACTGTCCATAATCTACCATAAGGCTCGTAATAGGCCTAGTTACTAGAACCAAGCACCATTTCCAAGACTTCATAACCGTCAATTCCATCTCGTGCCCCTTAGACCATGCAAGACTTTCGTTCATTCATTTATGCACGTATTCATCATCATTCTTCTTTTCGTTCATTCATTAATACATGCATTCATCATCATGTTCCTCTTTCATTATCTTTCACTTTACGTTACATAATACTTCATTAGTTCATTCTCGTTATTCGTAAAGTTTCAGAAAGATAAGCATACATAATTACAAGGAACATACACACTCATCATACATTCATCATCATACATTCATCATCAGACATTCATCATCATCATACCATACTTAACAATATTTTATTAATAATATTGTTAACAATAATAATACACTGATAATAATATCAGTAACAATAAGGGTTAATCATAATCGTCATTACATGCATGAAACATCATCATTTATTAACCCTAGTCAACCCCGGTCAAAACCTCGAACTTCGGATTTACAGGAAATTTCTGTAAAATTCTAAGTGTTCTGGGCGTTTTAGCCCTGTTGGGCGTATAAGCCCTCTGGGCGTATGAGCCCTGTTAGGCGTAAGAGCACTGCTGGACTTTTCATCTTATACTTAGAATTATCTGGTCATACGACCACACTGTTGGTCGTATGAGCACTATTGGTCTACCATCCCTAGACTTAGAAATATGTTCTGATCATACGACCACACTGTTGGTCGTATGAGTCCTATTGGACTCTTCAACATACTTAGAAAATTATTACTTGGTCATACGACCACACTGTTGGTCGTATGAGTCCTATTGGACTCTACACTTAGAAAAATTCACTTGGTCATACGACCACACTGTTGTCGTATGAGTCCTGTTAGACTCTTCAACACTTAGAAAAATATATCACCTGGTCATACGACCACACTGTTGGTCGTATGAGCACTAGTGGACTCATCAACTTGTACTTATTCATTCTAAGTCCAAATTTCAGACATATTAGTAACCTGTTCATGTGTCTAAGTCCCAAACATCATAATGCCTAGTTCTAAACATATACACATGATTCTAGGCATAAATCTATCATAAACATAAACATACATATATTCATTTCATACGGGTATCAACCCAAATTTTATATAAACATATATATACATGCATTTCCAGCCCCAAAACGTTTAAAAACCAGTAAAAAGGGGTCTAGAACTCACCTTAGTTGTTTTCTTTGAATTTCCACCCTTCACCCGAGCTGTTAAAAAGGTTCTAACACCTAGGAATCCTTCAAACACGCATTCAAACACATATACACACACATAAGCACATAACCGAGGCTAATTTAGCCATGAACAACTAACAAAAACATTAAACCTTACCTAAAAATCGAACTCTTCTTCTTGTTCTTCAAAATCCGAAAGTTTTTCTCTTTTTGCTTTCTCTCTCTAAAACCGAATGCAAGGAATTGTGCAGAGTGAAAATGGGCAGCCATGCCACCTTTTCACCAACTTTTGAGATTTTTATTCATTTTACACCTTTGGTCCTCCAACTTGGGGTTGACTTCCCTTTTCCTCCTTTTTCTCTCTCTTTATTCTTTTATTTCTTTTTGACAAGAATTACGGGTGTTACAAGTCCACCCCCCTTATATAGGTTTCGTCCCCGAAACCTGTCATTCCTCAAACAGATGTGGGTAATGCTGTCTCATTTCTTCTTCAGTCTCCCACGTAGACTCGGATCCCTTCCTGTGCTTCCACTGTACACGCACAAGAGGAACCACTTTATTCCTCAACCTCTTTTCTTTACGATCAATGATTGTCACTGTTGCTCCACGTAATTGAGCCGTTCGTCTACTTCAATATCCTCCAGTGGAACAATCATATCTTCATCAGCTAAGCACTTCCTCAGGTGAGATACATGGAATATGGGATGAATTCCACTTAACTCATCTGGCAGCTCAAGTCTATAGGCCACCTCTCCTACTCGTGCAACAATTTGAAAAGGTCCTATGTATCTCGGGCTTAGCTTACCTCGTTTCCTGAATCTAATGATTCCCTTCCAGGGCGAGACCTTCAACATGACTCGGTCACCAACCTTGAACTCTATCGGTCTTCGCCTCTTGTCAGCATACGACTTTTGTCTATCTTTCGCCGCCTTCATGAAGGCTTTGATCTTTTCCAACTTCTCAGTCGTAGCTTCGATCACCTCAACACCTCCTAACTCTTTCTGCCCAATGTCTCCCCAACATACGGCGTCCTACATCTCCTACCGTATAGCATCTCGTAGGGTGGCATGCCAATGCTGGCGTGATAACTGTTGTTGTACGAGAATTCTGCTAACGGCAGGTGGTTGTCCCAACTTCCTCGAAAGTCGATCACGCACGCCCGAAGCATGTCTTCGAGTGTTTGGATCGTCCTCTCAGACTGACCGTCTGTCTGAGGGTGATATGCTGTACTAATGTGTAGTCTCGTCCCCATTGCATCATGAAATCTCTTCCAAAACTTGGAGGTAAACCGGGTGTCACGATCAGACACAATAGACACCGGCACCCCATGACGAGCTACAATCTCTTTGATGAACAGATCCGCCAATCTTTCAGATGAGTACGTTTCACGGATCGGTAGGAAGTGGGCACTCTTGGTTAATCGGTCAACTATCACCCATATGGCATCATACCCTTTTGGGGTACGTGGTAATTTCGTAATGAAGTCCATGGTGATGTGTTCCCACTTCCACTTGGGTATATCCAACGGTTGGATCTTCCCGTAGGGCTTCTGGTGTTCTGCCTTTACTTGTAAGCAAGTTAAGCACTTACTCACGTACTCCACTACGTCGCGTTTCATACCCGGCCACCAATAGTCTTTCTTCATATCGTGGTACATTTTGGTAGCACCGGGGTGAATGGAGTATCGGGTCTTATGGGCCTCGTCCATATCTTTTCACGTAGATCCCCGTATCGAGGAATCCACATTCGCCCACATCGGGTCTTAACACCTAGAGTGTTCTCACCCAACTCCGCCACTAGACCTCTCATCCTTTCGGAGTTAAGACGATCTTCTTTCAAAGCCTCGTCTTGAAACTCCTTAACCTGTGTCATCACATCTTAGGTCATAATTAGCTGATATGCCTTTACCCAGATCGGCTCAGGCCTTTCCTTTCGGCTGAGGGCGTCTGCCACCACGTTGGCCTTGCCCGGATGGTAATGGATTTCGCAATCATAATCCTTTATTAGTTCCAACCATCGCCTCTGCCTCATGTTCAGATCTTTCTGCTCGAAGAAGTACTTCAAGCTTTTGTGGTCGGTGAAGATTGTGCACTTCGTCCCGTATAGATAGTGCCGCCAAATCTTCAACGCGAAAACCACCGCAGCAAGTTCTAGATCGTGTGTGGGATAGTCGACTTCGTGGGTCTTCAGTTGTCAAGATGCATAGGCTATTACCTTTCCACGTTGCATCAACACACAACCTAGCCCAGAATAAGATGCATCCGAATAGACCACTAAGTCTTCATTTCCCTCGGGCAAAGTCAAAACAGGAGCTTGTGTTAGTCTTGCCTTCAACTCCTCAAAAGCCATCTCCTGCTCTCGACCCCACACGAATTTCACGTCCTTACGAGTCAATTTTGTCAAAGGTGAGGCGATCTTTGAAAAGTCTTGAATAAATCTCCTATAATAGCCCGCCAATCCCAAGAAGCTACAAATCTCGGATGGCGTCTTTGGTGATTTCCATTGCATCACAGCCTCAACCTTTGCTGGGTCCACCATGATTCCCTCTGCATTTACCACGTGACCCAGAAATTGCACCTCGCGTAGCCAGAAAGCACATTTGGAGAACTTAGCATACAGCTTCTCCCTTCTCAAAGTCTCCAATACTTCCCGAATATGACCGGCATGCTCTTCTTCGCTCCTCGAATAAATCAGGATATCATCGATGAACACAATCACTGATTTATCTAACATTGGCCGACACACTCGGTTCATCAAATCCATAAAAGCAGCTGGCGCGTAGTTAGACCAAATGACATAACGAGAAACTCATAGTGTCCATAACGCGTACAAAAAGCTGTTTTAGGAATGTCCTGCTCCTTTACTTTCAATTGATGATAGCCAGATCGAAGATCTATCCTCGAGAACCAACTGGCACCCTGGAGCTGATCGAACAAGTCATCGATTCTCGGTAACGGATACCGATTCTTTATTGTCAACTTGTTCAATTCACGGTAGTCGATACACATTCTCATGCTACCGTCCTTCTTTTTCACAAATAAGACCGGGGCACCCCAAGGAGAGATACTCGTCTAATGAAGCCCTTGTCAAGCAACTCCTGCAGTTGCTCCATCAACTCCTTCATCTCCGTAAGAGCTAATCGATACGGTGCCTTAGCGACAGGTTGGGCACCGGGTATTAAGTCAATTTGAAATTCGATTTCACGGTCAGGTGGCAACCCCGATAAGTCTTCCGGGAACACATCTGGAAACTCACACACAACCGGAACGTCGGATAGTTGTGGTGTTGGTGTTTCCACATCCTTCACATAACATAGGTAGGCGTTGCACCCACGCCTCATGCACTTCCCCGCCACCACCATCGAAATCACCTTTGGAATCATCGTTACCCGATCACCGTATATTGTCACCAGACTTCCGTCAGTCGCCGTCAGCCTAATCATCTTCTTTCGGCACACGATATTCGCTTCGTAGGTTGCTAACCAATCCATCCCTAACACTACATCAAATCCTCCTAGGGGCATCACATGTAATTTGGCAGCAAACCTATGACCTTCTAATTCTATGGTACAGTCCTCTATCACATCAGTAACTCTAGTGGACTTACCAATAGCAGTTTCTACATCAAAGGGCTCATCAATGCATTTACTACTAGCAGACAATTTATCACAGAAAGTAGCAGAAATGAAACTCCTACTTGCACCAGAATCAAATAACACAGAAGCAAGAGTTTGATTTACTAGAAACGTACCTGACACAACATCGGGGTCCGTCCTAGCCTCCTCCCTGGTGAGCCACTGTGTGTGGGGGATCCCCAAATAGATCTATCCATATAAACAAGCGGTTCACAGAAGAATTAATGATTGTGATTCATGTATCAGCAGGTATCAACAAGTCCACAACATAGCATTTATATAATATCACAAAATAATAGTTTCAGCTTTAAAAATAAAATAGAGCATGCTTCATCCCCAAAAACTTAAAATAAAAAGGGGACACTTGAACTCACCAACTTTTTAGTTGACACTTTTTCTTTTTGAGCATGTCTTCAGGTACAGCTAGGGAGAATAGTTGAGCTATAGAAGTTACCCAATCCGATGCATGATACTGGGTAGAGCTTAAAGACACAAGTTGAGCCTAGAAGCCTTAGTTGTCAAAGCCTCAAGAATATTCACCGAGAGATTGATCACGACACCTATAGATCATAGATGGAAGCACCTTGTGAAATAGGAAACAAAGCCAATATTTTAATGTAAATATCATGTGACATTATGAAATAAACCGTTTAGTTTCCGCTGCATTTTGGTTATTGTTTGCTAATCGTTACGTCCCGCCTCTCTGGGCCCGGGTGTGACATAGTAAAAGCTCTGGCGCTCGCCTTCTGCCCCTCAGTCCCTGCCACTTTCTTTCCCCCGCAACTCTCGGCCCTCGACTTCTTGCAATCCTTACTCATATGACGCACTTCACCGCAGTTGAAACACCTCGCAGCCTTACAGTCTCTAGCCATATGACCGGATTTCCCACACCTGAAACAGACGTTTAACCCCCATCTACATTCACCACCGTGCTCCTTACCACACTTGTCACACTTTTTGGGTCCCGAGCTTGGTGACCCCACCCTACGGTCATCCCTTCTCGCCTTTTTGTTATTCGGGGTAAAGCCACCACGCCCGAACCGCTTTCCATTCCAGTTTCGGTCACCACCGGCCTTCTTTGATTCCACCACCATCACTTCCCTCTCGTCATAGAGCCTCCCAGCTAAGTCTACTGCCGACCTAAAGGTGCTTGGTCGGGCAGTAATCAAGTGCCTGCGGATGTCGGCTGGCAGTCCCTGAATGTACCGGTTAATCTTTCGAGATACCGGTGTCACTTGAGCCGGCACCAGCCTCGCCATTTCATTGAATCTGGTAGTGTATTGCTGGTGTGTCATGGTTCCTGCCTCGAGTTGCAGGAAATCGCTCTCGACCTTATCAAGTTCTCTGTGAGGACAGAATTCCTCAATTACTAGCTTCTTCAACTCGGACCACTTCATTTTCCCGATGGCCCTAGAACCCTCAGCTTGGACAATATTGTCCCACCAGCATAGTGCTGAGTCAGTAAAGGAGTGGGTGGCAAACTTCACCTTCTGATCCTCACGGCACTCGCTGATCTCGAGTACCGCTTCCATCTCCCTTACCCATCGTTGAGCGGTTGCAGCAGTGCCATTGCCATCAAAAGTCGGGGGCTTGCACCTCTGAAATGCCCCGTAACTGCACCCCTTGGTCGTCGCCCCTACTACATCATCTCTTTCCTCATCAGATATTACTATCTCAGGATCCGGTCATTCCTCTTCTTCCTTGCTCTCCTTTTCAGTCGACCCTCTCCTGTCCTCCTTTCCTTCCTTCCTCGTTCCTTATAGCTCGAATAACATCGGTCACTACAGATGGCATAACTGCCTGTAGGACCTGGTGTACCTCATCGGCAATCGCCTCCCTACTGAGGCATTCAGACTAGCATTCTCTGTTTCTTCATTCCGGTCCGAACCTCAGGGTTCACAGGAGCCGTCTCAGGAGCTTTAGTACTGTTCCTAGTCGTAGGCGGACGACCTCTTCCTCTAGCAGCCTTAGAAGGTTTCTTCCGAGCCATTTTCCTACGCACTATAAGATTCAAACACTAAAACAGTCATTCAAGGAATAGCTCAGTTTGTGTCAAGTATAGTAAGTCCCTAATTACAGTGGCCAGTTGTGATTAGCCACTTACTTTACTCTTCACACCCCAAGCACTTCCTATCCTGACTACATCAGCATCTAAATCTACTAAGAACACATAAATCACATAGCACACGCACATAATACTGATTAATATTTTAAGAAAACAATACCTGATGGCACATGGCTACTCGGGCTGACATCCCTCTTTCCGTCCCATTCTCAGTTTAAGTTAAGGTTTATTTTGAAAATTTACCCGTTTCACTTAAACTTTAGCTCTGATACCAACTTGTAAGGCCCCCTTCCCGGGCACCTCACAGTTGGTCATTCACAGCATAAAACATTCTTATACTATAAATTAAAGCAGCGGAATTAATTTTAACAAAAATCCATTCATTCATTTTAAACACTGTTGCTAAGCAACACATTCTAGTTTAGAAATTCACAAATAATTAGTTGCATGAATTACAAAACAACAGTGTTATCAAAACATAAATGGGTGTCAGTCTTGCCCGCCAAGTAGCCATCCCCGTGTGCCACCCTCAGCAACCTGTTACCTGCCAACTGGAAAATACATAAAAGTTAGCGTTGCTGAGTGAGTTCTAGTTTTGTAATTAAAATACTTTACTTCTCATTCCAAAACGTTCGTTATGCATATGTGATCACACATCGTACGTACACGTAGGTAATTTCATTATTATCTTCATCATTATCTTCATCATTCTTCATTAGTTTTCATTCGTGTACCATTCATCGTTCTCATTCACGTTCGTACATACATCCTTTTCATTCATTCATACGTTCTTTAACTTTCATTCGTCAAGCATGCAAAACTCTAAGGGTCACCTTTCTTCTCTGCCCTCATGGTTCCAACCCATGAGCCGACAAAGCATATCGTATCCGTCTGGTGCCCCTATGGCTCTCAGTCCATAGACCGACACCTGGTGCCCCTATGGCTCTCAGTCCATAGACCGACACCTGGTTGCCCCTATGGCTCTCTGTCCATAGACCGACAACCTCGTTGCCCCTATGGCTCTCTGTCCATAGACCGACAACGTCTCATCCGGGGTCACGTTAACCCCATGAGTGATCGTCACCACTCCTGCTGTAACAACTATCCCGTGACAGGTCACAAAGACACTGCCCCGTTGTTCTTAAGGCAACTATGGCTCACTGTCCATAATCTACCATAAGGCTCGTAATAGGCCTAGTTACTAGAACCAAGCACCATTTCCAAGACTTCATAACCGTCAATTCCATCTCGTGCCCCTTAGACCATGCAAGACTTTCGTTCATTCATTTATGCACGTATTCATCATCATTCTTCTTTTCGTTCATTCGTTAATACATGCATTCATCATCATGTTCCTCTTTCATTATCTTTCACTTTACGTTACATAATACTTCATTAGTTCATTCTCGTTATTCGTAAAGTTTCAGAAAGATAAGCATACACAATTACAAGGAACATACACACTCATCATACATTCATCATCAGACATTCATCATCATCATACCATACTTAACAATATTTTATTAATAATATTGTTAACAATAATAATACACTGATAATAATATCAGTAACAATAAGGGTTAATCATAATCGTCATTACATGCATGAAACATCATCATTTATTAACCCTAGTCAACCCCGGTCAAAACCTCGAACTTCGGATTTACAGGAAATTTCTGTAAAATTCTAAGTGTTCTGGGCGTTTTAGCCCTGTTGGGCGTATAAGCCCTCTGGGCGTATGAGCCCTGTTAGGCGTAAGAGCACTGCTGGACTTTTCATCTTATACTTAGAATTATCTGGTCATACGACCACACTGTTGGTCGTATGAGCACTATTGGTCGTACCATCCCTAGACTTAGAAATATGTTCTGATCATACGACCACACTGTTAGTCGTATGAGTCCTATTGGACTCTTCAACATACTTAGAAAATTATTACTTGGTCATACGACCACACTGTTGGTCGTATGAGTCCTATTGGACTCTACACTTAGAAAAATTCACTTGGTCATACGACCACACTGTTGGTCGTATGAGTCCTGTTAGACTCTTCAACACTTAGAAAAATATATCACCTGGTCATACGACACACTGGATGAGCACTAGTGGACTTCAAATTGTAAGTCCAAATTTCAGACATATTAGTAACCTGTTCATGTGTCTAAGTCCCAAACATCATAATGCCTAGTTCTAAACATATACACATGATTCTAGGCATAAATCTATCATAAACATAAACATACATATATTCATTTCATACGGGTATCAACCCAAATTTTATAAAAACATATATATATACATGCATTTCCAGCCCCAAAACGTTTAAAAACCAGTAAAAGGGGTCTAGAACTCACCTTAGTTGTTTTCTTTGAATTTCCACCCTTCACCCGAGCTGTTAAAAAGGTTCTAACACCTAGGAATCCTTCAAACACGCATTCAAACACATATACACACACATAAGCACATAACCGAGGCTAATTTAGCCAAGAACAACTAACAAAACACTTAAACCTACCTAAAAATCGAACTCTTCTTCTTGTTCTTCAAAATCCGAAAGTTTTTCTCTGCTTTTGTGCTTTCTCTCTCTAAAAACCGAATGCAAGGAATTGTGCAGAGTGAAAATGGGCAGCCATGCCACCTTTTCACCAACTTTTGAGATTTTTATTCATTTTACACCTTTGGTCCTCCAACTTGGGGTTGACTTCCCTTTCCTCCTTTTTCTCTCTCTTTATTCTTTTATTTCTTTTGACAAGAATTACGGGTGTTACAATAACCCCCTGAACTTATTAAATAAAAGTTTTAAATAGTTTTTAAGTTTAATAATTCTTATAAATTATTAATAGTATTATTATTATTATTATTATTATCCTTATTATTATTATTATGGGTATTATAATTCTACCCCTCTTAAAACAAATTTCGTCCACGAAATTGCTAGGTACAGATCGAACAAAGATATGACATAACGTACACGGAGTAGTAAAAAAATCAACAAGTGAACGAAATCACCCATAATTATTCAATTGCTGAAACGGAATCGATTTGATAGACGAAATCGTATAAGAGATGACTAATGTGATGTTCAAGAAACAGATAACTGATAACTTCATAACTGATAGCAGAAACATATAAAAGATAATAACTAAAAGGTAAATAGATACGGATATTGAGAACGGATTTCATCTTCTACCTCCCATGTAGCTTCACGTTCGGAATGGTTTTTCCATAATACCTTAACAAAAGGAATAGTTTTCTTACGCATAATACGTTCTTGTCGGTCAAGTATGGCCTCGGGTTCCTCCTCGAACGACAAGTCTTCGCGAATCAAATGAAGCGGATAGTTTACCACCTGAAGTGGATGATAATTGTATCCCCTTAAAAGTGATATGTGAAAGACGTCATGCACATGTGACAATTGAGGTGGTAATGCTAAACGGTAGGAGACTTCACCAACCTTATCTAAAATCTCAAATGGCCCTATGAATCTAGGGCTGAGCTTTCCTTTGATACCAAAACGACGTACGCCTCTGCAAGGTGAAACTCTTAAAAATACTTTATCACCGACCTTAAACTCCAAAAGTCGACGGTGTCGGTTTGCATAACTTTTCTGTCTACTTTGAGCTTCCTTTAACTTTTCTCTAGTAATAGCAACTTTCTCATTCATGATTTGAACTAACTCGGGTCCTTCAATGACTCTTTCACCGACCTCTTCTCAACAAATAGGTGCTCTACATTTACGACCGTACAATAATTCGAAAGGTGCCATGCAAATGCTAGCTTGCCAACTATTGTTGTAAGCAATTCGACCAAACACAAGTACTCATCCCAATTCCCAGTCCACTCTAGGCCACATGCTCGAAGCATGTCCTCGAGTGTCTGAATAGTACGTTCAGACTGGCCGTCTGTCTAAGGGTGAAACGCTGTGCTAAACCTCAACTTAGTACCCCATGCAGCTTGCAAACCCTTCGAAAATCGAGAAGTGAACCTCGGGTCTCGATCAACACGATAGAGACCGGAGTGCCATGAAGTCTAACAATCTCTTGTGTAAACACTTCAGATAGTTTGCTAACCGAAAAATCCTTGCTGAATTGGGAGAAAATGAGCCGACTTTGACAATCTGTCAACTACAACCCATATTGCATCATTCTTCTTGAATGTTCTCGGCAACCCTGTTATAAAATCCATGGAAATATCATCCCATTTCCATACAGGAATAGGTAGTGGCTGAAGCAAACCACTAGCTCTCTGATGCTCAATCTTGACCTGTTGACAAGTAAGACAACGGCTAACATACTTAGCCACATCCTCTTTCATTCCATTCCACCAAAAGTTCTGACGAAGATCCCGATACATCTTAGTAGATCCAGGATGAATAGAGAATGATGAACTATGTGCTTCGGCTAATAAAGATTCTCGAAGAGTCGAATCATTTGGCACACACAACCGCTTACCACACCAAATAACTCCATGCTCTTCTACTCTGAATTTTGATTGTTTACCATTCTCCACATTCTATAAGATTGCCCAGAGTTCACCATCGTCTTTCTGTGCATTCTTAATCCGGGATATTAAGTCTGACTCAATCTGAAGTCTAGCGAGATATCCGTCGCTTTTGCCAATATGTAGGCCAATACCCAATCTATCAAGATCGGTAATGTTCTGAGGCTGTCGCTGTAGGGAGGCTACTGTTCCTGAGCTCTTCTTGCTAAGGGCATCAGCTACCACATTGGCCTTTCCCGGATGATACTGAATATTGGCATCATAATCTTTTAACAACTCTAACCATCTTCTCTGTCTCATGTTTAGTTCCTTTTGTGTGAAGATATATTTCAAGCTCTTGTGATCAGTAAAAATATCACAAGTCTCCCCGTAAAGATAGTGACGCCATATTTTCAGCGCGAAAATAACAGCAGCGAGTTCAAGATCATGCGTAGGATAATTAACCTTGTAAGGTTTCAACTGCCGTGAAGCATAAGCAATGACCTTACCATGCTGCATTAGCACACATCCGAGTCCCTTTTTAGAGGCATCGCTGTAGATCTGATATCCACCTGTGCCTGATGGAAGTGTGAGAACAGGAGCAGACACCAATCTTTTCTTGAGCTCTTCAAACTTTTCTCTCGTTCATCATTCCAAGAGTATTTAACCCCTTTCCTTAACAGTTGCGTAAGGGTAAAGCTATAACAGAAAAACCTTCGACAAATCTGCGGTAGTAACCAGCAAGGCCAAGGAAACTACGGACTTCTGTGGCTGAGGTAGGTCTAGGCCACTTAGTGATCGCCTCTATTTTAGCAGGGTCCATCATAATACCATCTGCAGAAACGACATGACCCAAAAAGGCTACCTTGCTCAGCCAAAATTCACACTTTGAAAATTTAGCATAAAGCTTCTTTTCACGTAGTGTTTCGAGCATGATACGAAGATGATTCTCATGCTCCTCCTTACTTTAGAATAAATTAAGATGTCGTCGATAAATACAATGACAAACTTATCGAGGAACTTGCGAAAGACTCGGTTCATTAGGTCCATGAATACGGCCGGGGCATTAGTTAACCCGAACGGCATAACCAGGAACTCATAGTGACCATACCGAGCACGGAAGGCAGATTTAGGGACATCAGAATCTTTGATCTTTAGCTGATGGTAATCAGACCTCAAATCGATTTTAGAGAAACACTTTGCGCCCTGGAGTTGATCAAATAAATCATCGATACGAGGCAGAGGGTAACGATTACGGATAGTGATCTTGTTGAGTTCTCTGTAGTCAATGCAGAGTCTCATAGAACCATCTTTCTTCTTCACGAATAGGACCGGTGCACCCCAAGGCGAGACGCTTGGTCTAATAAATCCCAAATCTAGTAATTCCTGTAACTGCTCCTTTAACTCCTTAAGCACCATAGGTGCCATACGATACGGTGCCTTAAAAATCGGCTCAGCACCTGGAATAAGATCAATAGTGAATTCTACCTCGCGATCTGGTGGAAGTCCGGGTAACGCCTCAGGAAACACGTCAGGAAAATCACATACAATCGGATAATCAGATATGTTCGGCTTATCAGAAGATGTAGCTTTCACTGAAGCTAGGAATCCCACGCAACCGTGCGATGAGAATTTCTGAGCCTTAAACGCAGAGATGATTTTCAACGATTTCCGAGGCTGGGTCCCTTGATAAACGAGTTCAGGGCATTGAGGATTTCCAAATAAAACACGACGAGTCTGGCATTCAATAGTAACGTGATGTCGAGTTAACCAGTCCATACCAAGTATGACATCAAAGTCACTCATTTACATAGGAAACAAGTCAGCTTTATGAATAATAGACTCGATTCTGATCGGACAATCTCTATAGACATGCGAGATGATAGTCGAATCTCCTAATGGAGTAGTAATAGCCAAAGTGTGCTCTAAAGCAGTCGGTGCAGTCATTAAGTACTTAGCAACAAAGATACGACAGAATGCGTAGCGCCCGTATCAATAAGACATAAATATCCCGCTTCCCTATGCAAAGGTACCGGAGATCATACCTAGGGCGTTTACTATCAGTTTCAGATAAGACATATATATGTATATAATACGTCCCTAACTAAGGGGTCAGAAATATACCTGGTGCGTTAGCTGCTTCATTTGCAGTGAGTTCAAAAACTCATCCTCCAGTTGCAGGTTTAGCTTGATTCCCTCCAGCGTTATTAGGAGGGTCGCGTTGAGGGCAATCCCTAATCATGTGTCCTGCACGCCTATATCTGAAACATAATCCTCCAGCCAGACGACAAGCTCCCTTATGAAGTTTCCCGTAGGTGTTACACTGAGGGGTAGCATTCCGATCCTGATTAGGGTGCTGCTGATTTGGTGGTTGAGCACGAGTAGGAGCCTGCTGAGTCTGATTATGAGTTGATCTCTGGTTCTGGTTTCGATTCTTCCATGATTGGGAGTTATTGTTGTTGTTGCGATCAAAACGGTTTCGACGGTCTCGTGGTGGTGAAGACTGATTTTTATTCGTATGAGAAGAAGACTGATCCTGGTCATTCTCTCTAGGTCGCTTGCGGTTATCATCATACGACTTATTTCCATTCTTTTTATCATTATATAGGTTTTTAACAGCATCAACCACTTCATTAATATCTTTAAACCGATGATTCAATATAAACTTTTGATCTCTTTCACATATGGCCCACCGAAAATTTCTGTCTGCTCATGCGGTGAGCCTGCAGATGCACCAAGGAAACTTACTAACCGCGTAAATCGTGTCTTGAAATCTGTTATGTGCTCATCATCCCTCTGTCTAATATTAGCATACTGTCTATGATACTCAGTGCGGTCAGCAGCAGTGAAGTACTCCTCATAAAACATTCCTCGGAATTTATCCCAAGGAAGTGTAGCTGCATATTCGTTTCCTCCTCTAGCTTGTTTCACAGTCGTCCACATCTATGAGCATCATCCTCTAACTTGTATGTAGCCAATCTTACTTTGTATATGTCCTCAACACCAAGTACCTCAAACAATTTCTCAATATGACTGATCCAATTTTGCACCTCGACCGGATCATTGGAAGTACTGAAAGACTTAGGCCTTTACTTCTGAAAACGTTCCAACCAGACATGAATACCATCACGGGGGGTGGTGTATTATCACCGGAAGGTGCTCCTGTATTGTTTCCACCAGGAGGCGCCCCTGTGTATTACCACCAGATGATGCCCCTGTGGCATTTCCACCAGGTGGTGCGCCAGTGGCGTTACCGACAGGTGGTGCGCCAGTGGCGTTACCGACAGGTGGTGCTCCGGTAACATTCCCAACTGGTGGCATTCCAGTGGCACTGCCAGTAGGTGGTGTCCCTTGGTTTGCAACCATATTAGCCTGCTGCATTTGCTGGAAAACAGTTTGGGCAGTCTGAGCCATCATGTTAGGGAGCAACCCCGAAATAGCAGTGTTGACAGCATTAGCAACTAGTGCTTCCAAGTTTGCATCAGACGAGGGTCATTCGAGTTATTGCGGTTGTTCACACGTCTCTTGGGAGCCATCTGAAATGAAGATATTCGTGTGAACACTAGAATTTAGATTGGAAAAAGGTTAGATCCTATCCCAACGTCTACCCATTACCTCACAAGTGTATTATTAATGTTTAAGTTTTCTACAGGAAAGAGCCTTTGCTCTGATACCATAACTGTAACACCCCAACCCGGAGAGGCTGACGTGTCACTATTACAGATATCAAATCAAAAACCAAATCCATGATATTACAGAAACGATCAGAAGAAATAACTTCAAACAAACCAAATGATCTGAAAGAACCTAATTAAAGTGTTTATTACATCAATTAAAGTAAAACATAATCTTGATCTTCAACCACTCTTCACTGATTTCCCGATTACCCTGATTACCAACAATTAAATAAGAAAATACCATAAAAGAATATACAGCTGAGCCAAAAGTTGCTCAGTGACGGAAAGAACAATAGTAATGATACGAAGCATAAAATACTTATATCTGAATACTGAACTGATCATATGATATTGAAAATGGAAATCTGATTCTAAACATATAATACTGATACTAAACTGAACATGTAATACTGAACTGAACTGATCTACACGACGCGTATAAACAAACAAAATAAGTCGTGTAATATAAGAAGCACCCAGAGCCGAAACTGAACTGAAAAGTACATAGCTAGCTAGACTATGCACAAATGAGATGGTGTGTGGGCATACACATATGATTCCATCCCCCAGAACTAATCTGATCTGAACTGAACTAGGATCGATCCATCCGCCTCCCGGATAATTATGGCCAAAGTACTACTTGAGTACTAACGTGTTAACGGAGACGCCGTGAACTATTTATAAACACCGTCACGAAAAGTGTCATGTCATTGACGCCACAATGACATGTCGGACAAGCCAGAGTAACAGAGTGCTAAATCAAATGAGAGTATAGCTACCAACATATAACGTATCAATACAATATTTATAGGAACATGCAATAATGAGCACAATTTATAAAATATATATTGCATGCCACAAGTCTCAATAAGTAAACTAATAAATCGAACGAGTCAGAGCATAAATAAATAATTAATGATAGACGACTAGTAAAATGCTGAAGGCCAAACAAGTCATATTAACAAAAACAAGGTATCAAAATCCGTATTACAAAGTAACGGAAAAGAATAAGATTTATACTAAGATAAAATAACCAAGAATCCGTACCTTATACACGAATGATGATAATCAGAAACAAGGTCTAGGCTCGGTTAACGTCGCGAGAACCTACGATATCGTAATTCAAGTTATAGTTTGGATTTTCTTGTTTCAGATTAGAAAAGTTCCAGTTCTGCCCCTGTCTGTTCGCACTCGTTAAAAATACTAAACGACGTTTAAAAATTCTGAAAATCTCCAGTTTACTAGATTAGTAATTTTTGAACAACTTTTATTTAGAAAAGTTTCTGATTTGGATTACCGAAATATAAGAAAAACGTGGATCTTTACAGCTGCACAGAACTGCTAGCTGTTACGAAAAAAACTGTTTGGAGGTCTAAACAAATGAGTTTTTCGATGTTTTATATATCAACGGATTCTTCTTTCGACGAACTTCGTCATGGAGATAAGGTTTAACTGATTTGAATCTGTTATGAAAAAGTTATGGCCTCTGTAAGTTGGCTGTAAAATACGGGCCTAAGTCAAAGGTATTTTGGTAAACCGTAAAATCATTTCTGGTTAAAATACATCTGTTACAGGTCTGGAAATATTTTTATAAATAAGTATAAATCATGATTGACTTCTTAAAAATTTGGCTAATCATATTACGAATCGTTTGTCATTTATAAAATCACATCCCAAAATACTCATGAAAACTAGTTAAACGTGTGACTTGTTTAAAATGCTCAGTTAAGGTCTAAATCTTAATTTGGTCAAAATACTTATATTTCCAGTAGCTAAAACAATATCAAAATGGGTTCGTATCAAGTTTACTAAGTTAAGCAAGGAAAGTATGTTTAAACATAAACCGAACATAAACGAGTACTTATGCGAACGGGCATCATATGATCAAGGGCAATGAACTAAAATAATAATTAGGATATCTAAGATTCAAAGATAACGTAATAACTAATAATATTTTAGTGATTTCCACTATTTGAAGTTTATTTTTATAAAAATAAACTAATTATAACATTTGTTAATATTTTATATACAATTGTTAAGGTGTTTAAATAAATAAATTTACAGAAAATAATTAAATAACTTTTAAAATAAACAAGGTTATAAAACTGATTTCTATAATTTTTAGAAATTTTATATAATGGTTTTAAGGCTGAAAAAGCTTAAAAAAAATAGTTGGAGGTGCCCAGGTTCGAACCCGGACCTCAAGTTTTGAGCATCATGTGACTAACCAGTGAACCAGGGCCGAGGCCTTGGTATCACTTGGTTTTTAAACCTTTTAACCACAACACAAAATAATCCCCAAATTCACATAAACCCTAGGTTCGTTTGGATCCAAATTAAAACACCAAACGATCATGTGAAAGCTGATAACCATGGGGCTTTTGTTCCCCATGTCTAAACGAGTACATAGATGAGTTAAATTTACCTAATTCAATCGAATGGATGCTAAACAAGTAAGGAGGCCAATCACGACTAGATGAAATCGGTTCGGGCTGCAATTGTTGATGGTAATCAAATTCCTTTCGTATGAAGCTTCTATTGATGATGATAATCGAAAGCCCTCTGTTAATTTGGGATTAGAACATGCCTAAGCTGGAGTTCGAGTAAGTTGCAGGTCCGCGATGAAGGTGATGATTGAAGATGGTGTTTTGTTGTGTTTCTAATGAAATTGAGAGTTGAGTTCGATTAGAAATACTTTTATGATTGTTTAGGTGAGTTTAATTAGATTATTGTTAGCGATTGAGTGGTTTTGGTTAGGTATGTTAAAGTGGTCGAGTTAGTGCTCCACTACCGTGTAATCCGCATGATTTTGCTCCGATTAAAATATGTTGATGGGTTCGAATCATGTTCACGAGCGTACTGGGACCGATTAGGAGCAAAATGGTCAAGTTTTGAGGCGGTTTGGGGGTCGCCGGAGCCGCCGGATGTTGGCCGGAACAGTGGCCGGAAAAAACCGCCGGATTTGCGGGGTAGGGGAGAGAGAAAAGGGGATCGGATTTTACACAATGGTCCGTGTGGTTTATATTCTTTTTATTTTATGCACAAAATTTATTTTAAAGTTTCAAAATTTGCAAAATAACCCCTGAACTTATTAAATAAAAGTTTTAAATAGTTTTTAAGTTTAATAATTCTTATAAATTATTAATAGTATTATTATTATTATTATCCTTATTATTATTATTATGGGTATTATATGTATGTTGGCCAAGTTTTCTCTAAACTTGCTAAAGAGGTATGGGATGATCTTAAAGAAACTTACAATAAAATTGACGAATCTGTGGTATGTAATCTCTATAAAAAAATAAATTCTCTAACCTAAAATGGAACCAGTGTTGCTGAGTATTATCATAAATTGAACACCATGTGGAAACAAATTGATGCCATTGTACAACTCTCTTCTTGTACTTGTCAAGCCTCTAAGGAATTTAATGATTTTAATCATTTAATAAAACTTATGCAATTCCTTATGGGGCGTGATGATGTATATCAGCCTATTAGATCAAACTTTTTGACCAAAGATCCTTTTCCAAGTGTCAAAGAAGCTTTCTCCATAATATCAAGGGAAGAATCACATCGTGGTGGTAATGGTTCTTCTGTAAAAAAATCAATCAATGGGATTTTTTTCAAATAAACCTCAAAACACAAATCAAAAAAGAAAACCAGGAGGATGACCCAACCCTAATCTTAAGTGTACTCATTATAATATGATAGGTCACACAATTGATAGATGTTATGAACTGGTAGGCTATCCGGCTAATTATAAAAAGAAAAACATTAATCAACCGGGTAAAATGGGAACTTTAAACAATTCCACTACCAGCTCATCTAAAACTAGACATTCATCTAGTTCCTTAGGATCATTTCTATTTACTCCTAAACAGATCTCAAGATTAATTGGGTTGGTTAGAGACAATCAAGGATCTGATCCTCAAAGATCTCGAAGTAAAATAGTGGGTTTTTCTAGTAGTGTCAACTTCGAAACTAATTTTTACACCGACTCTAGCTCGTTGTGTGAAATATTTAACACTGGTTGGGTAATAGATTCAGGAGCAAAACAACACAAGGTAAAATCCTATAAACATATGTTTAATTGTGTCGATGTATCTAAACTTAATATGATTGTTGGTTACCCAATGTCACACCCCCGCTGATAGCGGAAACACGGGGATGCGAGCGAGACGGGATCTTCATAACACATGGTATACGATAGAGTAGCAATGTAAAAATGATGACAAGCGTGTCATGACGACACCCGAACACAAATGGAGACTTGTGTCGTGTTCAGTCAATGTTCACGACAGCATAGCCATAAGCACAACATAAAATGATCACGTAAGCATTGATGATAACTTGTAATGTAAATTCCCACAACCCGGGAACAAGTATACAATGTACAAGTTTAGGCAACCAGGATGTTCTAAAAATCAATGTTTAACAAAAATGCTTAATCCTCTAAAAATGCATCCTAGGGTCTCCTCTAAAAGGCAGCACTCCTAGAACTTCAATTACCTTGATCACCTGAAAAGACATGCTCAAAACGGTCAATGTAATTGTTGGTGAGTTTCGCAGGTTTTAAGTAATAAAAAGATGTTAAGATGAAAACAACTTGTAAGTTTAATAAGAGTTACCGCGACTACACTTATGTGTAAGCGGTTTTACAAGATATAGATAGCTACAGCCAAACCTATACATCGGTTCCACACGGGAATTGATGGCTGTAAAGAAAGCATCCTATAAGTTTCACATGACGTAGCAAGATCCACGAAGCGCATACGTATAGGTTACAACCAAACCAATCCTTAGGTCCCACTATCGGGATTAATGGTTGTAATGGATGATCGGCTTAGAAGAACCACATAGAAGAACCACACAGCCGATGCATCCATCAACAATAGCAATCACAGGTAGCATCAATCAACACATAATATTAAAGTAGTAGCGCATAGTAGTGAAATACCACCAAGTAACATACGAGGTGGTAACATGGCATAGAGTCAAGTTCATATAGCATCAATCAACAAGATAAGCAAGACAAGATACTCATAAAAGTGGCAGCCAGCTTCCACTAGGGAAGATGCTTGAAATCAAGTTAAGTAGGTGAGCATTCGTTTCCCCCAAGTTGAAAATATTTAAAAGGTTTTATAAGAGTAAAAAGGGGCTACGAAACTCACATAATAGATGATAAACACGTATGATGAATATTCCCAATGGTAGAATGCTATGAATGGTCAAACACCTATTGACAGTTACTGACAAGCATTAATATGAGCATAAAGCGTAAGATGACATTCGATTAGTTCGAGCTGTTTCGGTTCGGTCGTGGGTAGCACACGCAAGCAGGCATACACATATCGGACCTTATGTAGATCCAAGTATTAAGGGTAGTCGTCATTGCTAATGACATCCGTATGGGGATCCCATCATTATAAAAGGTAGTGCTAGTTAAATATTTGTAGTCCCAAATGGGTTGTTGTTAATTAAAAAATGTTAGGTTGTTTTAAATTGAAAAAGTATGTGCCTGTTAATAGCGTTGACTTTAATCTTTGTGGTCAAGCAATGACACTTTATTGATGTTACCTTATCATCATGATACATTCAAAAAGGGAATTCACACATACACACATCATCAGTCACACAACAGGACCGGACGCATGACTCAACCCTCCATTCGCACAAATAGGCCTTCAGTCGTACGAATCAGCTTCATTCGTACGATTGAACCTTCATTCGTGCGACTAGGCATTCAGTCGTACCATGCAACACCCAATCGCACGACTCAACCTCCATACGCATGATTGAACCTTCATTCGCACGAATCAGCTTCATTCGTGCGATTGAACATTCATTCGTGCGACTGGCCTTTCAGTCGTGCGACTCACGCACAATCGCACACAATCTCATCCGCATTGACTCAATCGCACACACATTCACTCGCATGGACTCAATCGCACACACATTCAATCTCACACACCCAGACGCATCACTCAGTCGTGTGATTCACCCAATCGCATGACTCAGTCGTGCGATTCACCCAATCGCACGCCTCAGTCGCATGAACAGACCCAGTCGCTCCGTGCAGCAGATCGCGACTGCTGAAGTGTTGAGCAGTCTCCGGCTGCTTCGTGTACTCGTTTTACACCCCAAGAACTTCCAGAATCCACATTATAACATGTCTAAACAAGAAACACACTCAAAAATGCAACACACAAGCCCACACGACCTCATGTGCTCGGATGAACCCGAGCACCCAAAACCCTAGAAAACGCAGAAGTAAATCGAGCAAGAAATGGTTCAAACGAGGTTATCTACCTGTTAGAAGTAAGTATTCATGATGATAACCAAGGTTTGCCGGTGAAAACGCAAGAAAATGAGTGGTTTTTGGTGCTAGAATGGTAAAGAAGGTGAAGAAGAAGATGATGAAGAAGATGGTGAAGAATGAGGGCTAGGGCTGGAAATGGGGTTTATATACCCAGCCCTAGTTTGGTAAAATATCAATTTTAGTCCCTGCACTTTGCCCCCGGGTTCCCAAATTTTATTTCGTTTGAAACGACATTAATTAGGCTTGTTTTTTATATGATGAAAGACGTAGTTAATGATATTTATAATTTAAAAATGATTTTATTTGTAACATTAGATTTATATAAAAACGATGCGTTCAATGTTAACGGGGGCAATCTTAGAAAACGTTTTAAGATGATGACAATGCAAGCAAAGATAGCACAAGCATAAAAATAACCAAGCAAGCAAATATGATACCCACATAGATGGGTTGTAGAGGTGAGGAATGACCGATAACAAAAGTCAACCAAACACGTTAAATGACGGACCTTTGGTGATGGATGTCACACCCAAGTGGCACCTACGCTAAAGTCTTAAAGATCGGCAACATTAATACTACAAAGAAAATTACCCTAGAAATGTGTTTTATGTTCCTGACTACTGTGTCAACCTCCTGTCTGTTCATAAACTTACCCAAGACAGTAATCTTGAAATAATGTTTAACTCCAAAAACTATTACATTTAGGATGCCAGGTCAAATAAGTCTTGGTGACTGGTAGTCAGTGTGACGGTCTGTATTTGTTTGAGAATAGTGCTAAGGTGTGTGCTAGTAAATCGATTCTGCTAACCTGTGGCATTCTAGGTTAGGGCATCCCTCTGATACCATTTTAAACATTCTAAAACAATCTCTTAAAATTGATAACTTTAAACCAAATGACTTATGTGAAATCTGCCATAAGGCCAAACAATCCAAGGTGCCCTTTCTTCTGAGTGATCATGTGTCTAAAGATGTTGGTGATCTTGTCCATTTAATATGTAGGGTACTAGGGTCCATATAAAATAACAAGTAAGGAAGGTTTTTTGTACTTTCTTACCATCGTTGATGATTTTTCAAGGGCAGTTTGGTGTTATCTACTTAAATGAAAAGATGAAGTTTTTTCATGCTTGGTTATGTTATTTGAACTTATACAAAATCAATTTAATAAATCAATAATAATCTTTTAAAGCGATAATGGCACAGAGTTTATAAACAGTCAAACCACAAAGTTTTTTAAGTCAAAAGGAATTATTCACCAAACTACATGCACTTATACCCCACAACAAAATGGAATAATTGAACGCAAATAGACACTTTTTAAATGTTACGAGAGCATTATTGTTTCAAGGGGGTGTTCCTCTTAATTTCTAGTATGGGTGTATTTTAACTACTACATACTTAACTAATAGGATTCCCTCGTCTGTGTTACTTGGCAAAAGTCCCTATGAGGTTATGTTTGGGTTCATGTTGATACATGTGTACCTAGTTTAGGAGCTAAATGTAAAATGTCTTTCATGTCTTATGTATATGTAATTGAATGGGTATAAATGAAATGAAATGTGTGGTTGATACTTATAACGTTTAATATTTCATTGTTTATTGTGTGATAACACAAATTGAACTAACTATATAGGTTTGTGGTTGTTTGCATAATTCTGAGTCAAATATGGTTGAGAAACATGTTTAAACTTAATCATTTGAAGTTCTCATGCGAATGGACCATGGGAATGGACCATTAGCATGAATACTTCATGCTAATGGATCAGTCGCACGACTGAACCAGGAGACTGGATCAGTCGCACGATTGTGATATAAGATTGACCCAGTCGCACGACTGGACCTTCAGTCACGCGGATGGATCAATCGCATGGTTCAGTCCCATGGTTCAGTCGTACGAATGGAAAACCCTAACCTATAAATACCATGTGGAAAAATGAGGATTCGAATACCTACGCACATAATCGTACCCTAGCCGTCCAGAGGCTCAAGAAAACCTGTTCCAAGTTCATAGATCACGGCTGATCATTCTCTAATCATTCTTAACGTTTCATTAATCGTTAGATTGATCTTAATTGGGTTCTCCCTGATTGGATCGCCAATCAAATAGGGTTCCGCACTATTTGATCTGGTTTCACGCATTATCAGTTAGTACTCCGTACGTACACGGTCCTAACAGTTGAAGCCCTCTTTACATTATTTGAAAAACTTTGGTTATTTAGCTTTTAGCATTGTTTGAACTCAAATAAAACTTCAAGTAGGTCTGAGAAATGTGTTCTAATTGGTTATGCTCATGTTAAAAAAGTTACAAATTATGGAATCTTGAAACAAAATCTATGTTTTTTGAAGAGATGTTCATTTCTATGAACATGTCTATCCTTTTAAATCTAAACTCAAAAATATTATGACAGATTCTACTAATTCTGAAATTACAAATCTAAATTTCTTTGATTCTTTTGAGCCAAATGTTTTTCACAATGATAAGTTTCCAAGATAATAAGAGGGAATCAACTCAAGATCTTGTTGGTCATCTTCAGCAGCCTGTTGTTCCTAATGAAGCCTCTGATGTGGCTGCCCCATGTGATCAGCAGCTAGTTAGCGCTGCTGGCGAGGCTGAATCTAGTAATCAGCAGCCAGATTGCACAATGGGAACAATACTGGCAGGGCTGAAGAAACCATAGGCATCAATGATGAGTATAACCCATCTGAGGGGCATCATGATACTGGTTATGAACCCAGACGGTCTTCAAGGACCACCTCACTTATGAACCCAAGTATGGTATTGAGAAAGTTGTAAATTACTCTCATTTGTCTCCTGATAACTTTTGTTTTTCTACTAATCTAAATAAATCTTTTGAGCCTCGTTCCTACAAAGAGGCAATGTCTGATAAAAATTAGATTGATGCTATGAATGCCAAAATGGAAGCTTTACATAGAAACAACACTTGAGAAATTGTTGATCTTCCTTCTAATAGAAAACCAATCGGGTGTAAATGGATTTATAGGATTAAATATAAGTCCACTGGTGAGATTGAGCGATATAAAGTCCGGCTAGTAGCTAAAGGCTACGAACAGGAGGGAATTGACTTTGATGAGACTTTCTATTTTGTTGTGAAGATGTTTACCATTAGATGTAATGTTAGCCTTGCTGTTAAAAATAGCTGGACTATATTTCAATTGGATATTAACAATGCATTTCTATATGGTAATATTAGTGAAGATGTTTATATGACTCTGTTTGAAGGGTAGTACACCAAATCTGATAATAAAGTGTGCAAATTAAATGAATCTTTGTATGGATTTAAACAAGGCCCTAGAAAATGGAACGAAAAACTTACAAGTGTGCTTCTTGAAATGGGTTTTACCCAAAGTCTTTGTGACCCTTCTCTGTATATTAAACAATGTGATTATGTGTTTATTGCTTTGTTAGTGTATGTGGATGATATCATTATAACTGGCAATAATCATGCTGAAATATGTTATTAAACATACTTTAGCGTCTCACTTTATGATCAAAGACATGGGTATTTTAAAGTATTTTCTGGGTATTGAAGTTTTGTACTCTAAAAAAAGGGTTTGTTTATCTCAACGAAAATATTTCATGGACCTATTATCTAAATTTGGTTACCTTGGTTGTAAGTCAGTTAGTACCCCAATTGAGCAAAGTTTTCTTGTGACTTCTAAACTTAGACAAGAAGAACCACTTCTGTTTAATATTTCCTTCTATCAAAAACTAATTGGTAAGCTGATCTATTTATCTTTAACTAGACCAGATATCTCGTATGTTGTTCAAGTCCTGAGTCAGTTTATGCATGCTCCTTCTAACAATCATTTGCAAATTGCATTCCGATTGTTAAGATATTTAAAATCTTCTCCTGGAAAAGGGCTGCTATTTTCGAAATCTGATTCCTTTAATGTTACAGCATACGTGGATTCTGATTGGGGGAAATGTTTATCCTCCGGGAGGTCAGTTACCGGATATTGTTTGTTCATGGGAAAATCTCTTGTTTCATGGAAAAGTAAAAAGCAGGGAAGTGTTTCTTGTTCTTCTGCTGAAGCAGAGTATCGAGCTATGTGCTCTGCTACTTATGAAATAATATGGATCTTAAACTTGTTAAAAGAGTTACAGGTTTCTTATTTGATGCCAATTAGTTTGCACTATGACAACTCCATAGCTATTTCTATTGTTGCAAATAATGTTTTTCACGAACGAACCAAGTATTTTGAACTTAATCTTCATTTTCTTCATGAAAAAGTGTCAGCTGGGATTATAAAAACTGTTCAAATTGGTTCCAGATTGCAAAAAGATGATATTTTAACTAAGGGATTGCCGGTTAATGGTGAGAAACAATAGATATGGGTGGCTTGAATGGTGAGAAACAAGCTTCAATGACGAGAAGGCAGGTGCCAGATTGACGATCTATTGGCAGATTAGTGAACTGTAATCGGATAACGTTGTAGATCTGAGCGATGGTGGGGGCATACAGGTGTGTCTGCTCAACTGCTCCGGTGATTGTGTGAGATGAAGATCGCTTTTGCGGTGGTGGCTAGCGGTTGTTCGTGGTGGTGATCTACGGCACGGAGTGACAGAGAGGATTTTGAAATAAAGGGAGGGAAAGAGACTTGTATCATCCATTATCTTTCAAACCCAATATTTTCAAATATTTACCTCATATGCCATCTAATCTTTTTTTACATCTTATACGTTTTTTAGTGTAAGTATTTCTTATTCTTTTAAATGTTCAATTTGAGGTGAGGTGAACAAATATGATTATTAAATATTGATTAATCTATTTATATATGTACCCCTCTTTTTCAGCGATTTTTTTAAAATACGTTTTTAGTGTAAGTATTTCTTATTCTTTTAAATGTTCAATTTAAGGTGACGTGAACAATATATGATTATTAAATGTGGATTAATCTATTTATATATGTACCCCTCTTTTTCAGTGATTTTTTAAATATTTCTAAATCTTTTTCTTATTCAATAAAAATAAATTCTTGTACTTTTTTTATTTACTTTTAAAAATTTTTTTTGCTTTTTTTAATAGTTTTGTTCGCATTGATTTATGTTTATGTTTAATATTGACAATAAAACACAATCTGTATATTATGAAAAAATTTAGCCATGTTTTAAGAAATAATGTGGAATGTTTAAATGAGACCATGAAATTATGATGAATGTATGTAATATTCATGATAGTGTTTCTCCGCTGCTGATTAATATGGTTATACTTCAGATTGAATAATAGTGCGGCATTTGTTATTAAGTTTGCCCGAGTTAACAGTTAGTTTGATTAGGCATTCAAAACGTCTATACATTTGTATATAGATATAACCAAAGTAGTGTCTTTTAAAGTTGTTTCTAAGGGACCGAAGGTCTCAGGTTCGATCCGTGGAAACGGCCTCCCCACAAAATGTGGGGGAAAGACCACGTACATCTTCCCTTAAATGGGACGGACCCTCCCTGGACCATGCAAAAACGCGGGAGCTCTTTGCAGCACCAGGTACGCCCAAAGTAGTGTCTTTTAAAGTGTGGGAGATAAGCTAAAGTAGATGCCGAAACACCACTCCGCATGACTCATACGAGGTGAGAACCACCTTTTCGTCGGGAGAGAAGTAACCTCTCCGCCTACCTTAATCATGTGACAACAATTTTATTCATAGCCATAAGATATGTAAATTTATAAATGTGTATGTACTTTTATAGTTAGATTTGCACATCATTTTTTAGTATCATTAAGTACTTAAATATTTAAAAGAGGTTATAATGCCTATGTAAAGGTTTGCGCTAACTAGGATGAGAGAATCCACCTGGATACAACTCCACTCCCCTCATTTCAAAGGTTCGAATGATATTTTTTAATTTTCTACTAACCTTCTATTAATTTAAAAAATAAAATATTTTATTTTTCATTTCTCTTTTATAAGAACTTTTTACTCTTTTTTAATGGTTTTTTACGTTAATTTATGTTTTTGTTTACTAAAGTTTAAACGTTGTTTTGTAAACGGTTTGATCTGAAACGTTGACTTTTAAGGTACTTAAAATAGTTTTTTTACCCGTAGTGATGCACGAATCACAATTTAATAAAAGAACCAAACCCATAGAGACCCGCGACAACGCGCAGTCTCAAATCTAGTTTTTGATAAAAGTAAAATGGATTGATTAAACAATTAAAAGACAACAAAAAGGTATAATGACTTGGTGAAATATTAATAGTTTTTATTGTTTAAAATTAATGTGATGTTTGTTTTTTCCATAAAGATCTGCAAAGCCTTTTCTGTCTGCACCACGCAGACCACACGCATACGTGAGTGTCTGCAGATTGCTTGTTTATTCGAAGAGATTTCATTAAAAATCGTCTGCGCATGATCTTCTTGGTACAAATATAAAAATACAACTTCAAACATCTTCTCAAACCTTTCTAATCTTCTCAACCTTTCTCTCAAACCCTTTTTAACCCTTTCAAATCTTCCAGCCGCCTCTCAAACCTCCACCATCGCCTTCTTTGCCGGCGACCACCGTCCACTCCATCTCGCCATCGCACACCCCATCTCGGTCACCCTCACAACCCTCGCAAACCCTATCTCGCGTCGCAGACCCCATCTCAGTCGCCCTCATGACCCTTGCGAACCCACCCTCGCGAACCCCATCTCACCATCGCACACCCCATCTCGGTCACCAAAGCCACCAACCACCCTCCTAGTCATCGAATAACATGTTTTTCTTGTTTAATTTTGTTTTCATGCATGTGGATCTGGTTGAATGTGGGTTAAATTTGATTCATTTGATTTGCTTACAAGTCTCAAGCTCTTTGTTTCAATGAAAGGTGTTAATCTAGGTTACTAATCTAAACTTTTATTTTTCTTGGTTGAATGAGGGTTATTAAAATTTCAGTTTCTTTTAACAGTCTGTAGAAGTTAAAAACAAATCAGTGTTCTTCTTATAGATTGCAGAGATTTAGTCCACCTATTCTTATACAGATGTCTACAGATATGGTTCGCAAACTATAGACATTTTACCTCTGAAAAAACAAACTACACTAGGGTGCGTTCGTTTCATGGAATGAAATGGAATTCTGATGGAATTGGAATGTAGATCCCATTCCTTGTGTTGTTCGTTTCACCAAAAGAATGATTGGAATTGAATTTAAATCCTTCAAAATCCTTCAAATTAGGGGATTTGAAATCCTTTCAAACTTGAGGGGATTGTTTTAAAAACAAGAAGAATTCATGGCAATTTACCAAAATAACCTTATTGTGAAATAAAGAACCCTAGAAGATGAGAATCACTATGACAACCGGCAATTTCAGGTCAATACCCGACCTTGACTTAGTTATAATTACACCTATAACACTTGATTTTCAATTTAATTACATTTATTGAAGTTGTTTTATGCATTGCAAACTTTCACGCATAACATTTCATGCATCGGTAATTCGGCGTAATTACCGTTTTCACACGCGATACAACCGGCACATACGAACGTTGGTGATAATTAATTTATGTATGTGTCAATAAATACCTTAAAGTGTTTTAAAGTATCTTATATTCTAAATTAAATACATTGGAAAAGTTTAAAATTTAAGAAAAACCTTAACACGTAAATTGATATGTTACCCGGATAAAACGCGTGTAACGCAACTACTAGATAAATGATTTATTATTTACATATCATAAATATTAAAATGTATGATATTATATGATTTCTTATAATAATTTTATATATTTTAAAAAGTAAAAAGAAAAAAAATGTAAAAATATATATAAAAAAATTACCATAGTGAAATAAATACCAACCAAACACCCAATACTATTCAAAAGTTGAAAATCAACCTCCTTTCTCCATCTCCTAGCTGTTCACCACCACTCCCCCCCTAATTTCCTCCTTTTCCCCATGAAAGCTTGTCCTCTTGTGTTGACCTTGCATGAATTGAACTTTTTCCTTATTGGTGAAACCTCATTTGGAGATGTTAAAAATACATGTCCACTTTACTACTCTTGGTATCCCTCATCCATCTGTCTTGACCATATCTTTGAAAGATTCACTTAAACTTTATAAGATTAATAATTTAAAAGAGACCTTCACCTACACAATTCACCAACATCCATTCCTTTCACTTCTCTCTTCAAAAATTCAGCCAACCCACCATCACCCTCACTTCACCATTTTTCAAACTTTAGTTCTACAAATCTTGTGTGTTCAAGTGCCTTTGGTTGAAGATCAAGTGATTTTTGAAGCTTCCAAGCATCCTACAACATCTTCTTCACCTTTTCTTGTTGGGTTTTCTTGGTTCAAAGGATCAAGTCTTCTTTTCCTTACATTTCAAGACTACCATCTCTTCTCCTTGCTTGTTTAAGGTTAGCACCTTGTTTCTAATCTTCCATACATCACCATGATGTGTTCATGTTCACTAACTCATCCCAAAAGTGCTCTAACAAAGTTTAAAAAGTAACAAAACATGTAAAACACTTTCTGGCAGATTCATGTTCTATGATTTCAAGACCATAACTCGACCTAAATATGGTCAAATGAACCGTTTCTTGAGCCTAACATTAACTTTAGGATGTCTAGTTTCTAACCCATCCAACCTTGAAATTTTTAGACGAGTATAACCCATCCAAAACGTACAAACAAATTAAAGTGCTGAACCTGAATTTTTGACAGAATAAATAGGGCAGAAAGAATGAGGCATAAGTTATGCTTAAAGTAATAAAATGAAGATTTTCTTTCTTTGGTAACTTATCTTAAGATGTTAGGTTTAAAAGTAATATAGGCTCTATTGTGAATGTAAGTTTTGACCCCTCAAAGAGGTAAATTCCATAGACATGTACAGAAAAGTGCTGCACTGACATATGTTGCTTCATGAACCATTTAGAGACACTTAAACTTAGTTGTAGGATACAAGCTATACTTTTTGGAATCCTAAGACATAGACCTTGATATTATAAAAGTATCAGATTTTATAAAAATTCTTTGTACCATGAAAAGGGGATGACAACCAACCCAAAAATTCCCTTTGATGCTGTCAAATACCTATATTTAGATAAAAGTAAACTTTTGGAGATATTTGGTAATAGGAAACCCATACACATGGAAAGTATAATACCATTATACTTAATATAACACACCTTCAATACAATATGTATCTTTAGGAAAATAAAAATGAAGACAAGAATCTAAATAAAACATTTACGACTCGGCGTGTCTAATTAGTTAAGTGACATTTTCAAAACTAACTTTGTGGATGAGTTATGCATGACCATCTAAGGCTAGTAATCATGACCTCATGAATATATTGTGATTTTTTTAGGAGATTCCTAGACCAATCATACATACAGACTATTGCTAGTATTCACGCATGCAATTGAGGAGAGTTTTACGGCCCTATTTTACTTATTTTCCTTTTGGGGGAGATTACATGCAAATTACTAATTTTCTTGGACACATTTACTTGTCAATGATTTCACATGTTATATAAGTTGTTTACTTACCATATGAAGTCCCATGTTATCGAACCGTTAGTTTATTTCCCAAAGCGAGGTAATCATGGATAGTACTATTGGGTTTGACTACCCCACCCGGGTTAATTACCCTAACCTTGACTGGAGGTCTAAACGGGTGCATTATTAGCCTGTTCACACCCATGCTTATGGTAGGCATGGGTAGGGAAAATTTATTACAGTTACAGTCTAGCTTCGGTTGCGGCGCTTATATAATTTGTAGCATTGTATGTACAACAATCAAATCATAGAAATTATTGTGGTCCTTTACGCTATTTACTATTACTTAAAACCTGTAAACTCACCGACATTATGTTGACATTTTTCATGCATGTTTTCTCAGGTAATTGATAGATGCAACAAGTTAAGCTAGCATGGATCATCTCATGTTTAGGGCCATTCATGCTGTTTGGGACATTCATTTTCATATGTGTCATGTTTTGAAAACAATTTACCTTATTACTATTGCTTCCGCAAATTTCATTCTGAACAATGATGGTACTTTAAACTTATTTGAGACGTATGATTTATAAAACCATGTAGTGGTCGATCAGTGACTATGAAACCATGACGTTCGCGCCCCGCGGGAAACCGCCGTGGTTTGGGGGTGTGACAATCACAGATCTAAGGGCGTCATTTTTGCATATCTGAGGTCGCTTCGTTCCCGCGCACAACACCTCCTCGCCGGCGTAGATCACCTTCTCAGCTTCATCTCCGGCGTAGATCTGAGCGAGAATCGTCGGCGTAGATCACCTTCACAGCTTCGTCTCCGGCGCACAACACCTCCTCGTGGATTGAACGAGAATCGTACCTTCTTAGCTTCGCCTCCGGCGCACAACACCTCCTCGCCGGAGTTGCAGATCGTTGTTAAGGTAAGACTACCAACTTCCATCTTGAATTATTATTGTTGCAACACCTTCTCGCCGTAGTTGCAGATCGGTGGATAGTGAAATTGAATAATAACCGGTGGAAACATTCAGTTGTCACATATGTGAATAATTATTAATTAGTAATTATTAATAAGTAATTAGAACTTACATAGAAAGGGTACGATTTTGAGTTGCAGGTTTCTATTTGACAACGCACGAATCTATGTCCATAGCTTTTGCTTTGGGAGTATTATTATTGTATTCCTTCCACAACCACATAACCCACCTAAACAAAAAATTGTAGGCTTCAAATAAACAAATAATAATTGGGATGTTATAGAGTTCTTTGCTAATATCATCAAATAATAATTGGGATGTTATAGTGCTCTTTGCTAATATTTGAGACCACACTTGTGCTATTACAAGTGCTGTAGATACACAATTGGGATGTTATAGTAGTTCATATATATATAAATTGCTTTAGGTTATTACAAATAAGGATGATAATTGGTGCATATGAATTGGAGGTCAATTGTTAACCATAGGTGAAGATACAAAATTATATAAATTGCTTTAGGTTATTACAAATATATAATGATTAAGGCTAAATGTAGCCTGCACAATTGGATTCACTATAGATTCAATATTCGTTTATTTGAGACCAATCACATGTAGTTTGTGACATTAGCTATTGATTTCAGGTGGATTATTAGAAAATGACCCGACTTAGTTTAACAACTCGCAATCGTAAACAAAAGAGAAGGGCATTGATTTTGCCATGGTGGAACCAACTCGTTACAACACTTTCTTTGCTTGTCCTTTCGGTTTACATGTTGATGATCAAATACATAATGGATAAACCACTTATTCGATATCGCTCATCAAAAATAGATCGATATTCAATCTTGTATAGACATGTTTATGAGAGTGACAGTATGGCTATATCCCAAAATAGGATGGATCGATCGTGTTTCATAAATTTGTGTGAGACGCTAAAGAATTTGGAGGATTAAAACCAAATAGGAATATGGACATTGATGAACAAGTAGCCATCTTCCTTCATATTACCGCTCATAATGTCAAGAATCGGGTCATGAGATGTCGTTTTCATCGTTCAGGAGACACTATTAGTAGGTGTGTCTCTCGAGTTTGCAATGCAGTGATTAGATTGCATATGCATTTGCTCAAGAAACCCGAGCCTATTCCCGAGAATTATACCGACAAAGATGGAAATGGTTCAAGGTATTATATAATCATCATAACCTTTTATGGTATAATTAGTTTAGGAATTAGAAATGTATTATAATACTTTTGTGTTGTTCGGTTGTAGAATTGTTTAGGAGCTCTAGATGGAACATACATAAAATGCTTAGTACCTAATGAAGAGAATCCTAAATACAGAACAAGAAAGGGAGAGATTGCTACAAATGTGTTAGGTGTGTGTTCACCAGATATGCAATTTATATTTGTGTTACCGGGTTGGGAAGGGTCGGCCGCTGATAGTAGAGTTCTACGAGATGCTATTGATAGGCCACATGGATTAAAAGTTTCAAAGCCGGGTATGTAAAATCTTATATAAATAATCATACATGCATATACAGCCAAGTTAGTAATTTAAGTAGTTGGGTCTTTATTAACTATAATGTATTTTTAGGTTATTATTTGGTAGATGCGGGATACACAAACGGAGAAGGTTTTCTCGCCCCTTATAGAGGTCAAAGATATCACTTACATGATTGGCGTAACGGACACCAACCCACTATGCCAAAAGAATTATTCAACATGAAACATTCGTCTGCAAGAAATGTTATCGAAAGATGTTTTGGTATTTTGAAGAAAAGATTGGAATTTAAGAGACCATTCATACTATCCTATTGACCAAAAACATAGGATCATAATGGCGTGTTGTCTCCTTCATAATTTTATAAGGAGAGAAATGCCAATAGATCCATTTGAAGACAAGACGAAGATGAAAATGAAAACAGAGACAGAGATGGAGAGGGGAATGGAGACGGAGAGGGAAACGAAGATGGAGATAATATAACTCAAATTACGACGTCAAACGAGTGGAGAATGTTTAGAAACAATCTAGCCCAAAGCATGTTTGATTCTTGGAGTGCTACCAACTTATCATAAATATTTTACAAATACATGGATTATTAAACTATTGTTTGCTATGTTAACTTTTATGGATGGATATATTAATTGTTATATAATTGTTATGCGATTTACAGACATATTAATTGTTACATAGTTGTTAGTTATGCTATAGAAATTATCGAGTGTGGTCTGATTATGAAGATGATAAGCTTGTTGAAGCTTTAGTAAACATGACTAACACCGGAAAGTTTAAATCTGATAACGGCTTTAGAACAGGATATTTACAACATTTGGAAGCGTCCTTAAAAGAATCACTTCCGGACTCGGGCATTTGGGTAAACCCCATATTGAGTCAAGGATCAAAACAATGAAAAAAGACTGGTCAACTGTTTCTGATATGCTAAAAGCTAGCGGATTTGGGTACGATAAAGAAACAAATAGTGTCACTGCTGATACTGGAGTATGGGAATCATACCTTGAGGTATGCACTAGCATCTGAATTGTATTATGATTATGTATAATTTTGTTTAGTTCAAAAAGCCTGTTTAGCCATTGCTAGGTATAATTTTGTTGGAGTAAGTAACAAAAGGGGTGCATTAGTATAATTTTAAATGGGTCATATCTAAATTGAGGTAAAAAGAAAACGGGTCAAATGATTCAGAGTGGCCTAAGCCTATTTATTATGTTTAGAAATTATTGATGAAAAAACATGTTTGAAAAGCTAATTGAAAGACGCTTCTATTTATTATGCATAGTAATATAAATTTTAACATATGTTCTATTAATATTAATAGCATGCATAGTAATTAATTAATAATAATATAAATTTTAATATATTTCTTATCATGTGAAACAGAAGAATCGACATGCAGGTAAATGGAAAGCAAAAAAGCTTCCTCACTATGAAGATATGTGTGTTATATTTGGTAAAGACCGAGCTCAGGGTAACAAAGTCAAAACCGTGGTTGAGATGGAAGAAGATGTGAACATGGCAGAAGAAGAGCACCAAGTAAATGAGGAATTTGATGAAATTAGCCATAGCGTTGGTACAGATTCAAGTTTTCAACTTGAAGAAACTTCAGGTGTACGTGGAAAGAAGAGAAAACGTGCGAGGCAAGTAGATCCTTTGGTTTGGAGTTTTAGTGATGCAGTTGTTTTATTTGCCGACCGCCTTAAGGAAACTTTAGCTGAACTAAGTGAAGATATAAAGTTTGAACTTGACATATAAAAGAAAACTTAATGATGCCCGAAGAGCTATCGAAAATGACATCTTTATCTCAATGGAAAAGTTTCAAGCAATTGAAAGAGATTAAAGATGACCAGATTAGGGTGATGACCTTTTGGAGCTTGGGTGAAGAGGAAAGGGAGGCTTGGATCAGGTTTTGTTGTCGAGTTAAGTTTGGCTAAAAAAAGTTGGTTTAAGAATTTGTAGACTTGTTTTGATCGTATGTTGAACTACTTATGGTCGTATCTTGACTTGAACTACATGTTTATGTCGTATGTTTAAATTTTGTAGTTATGTTAAAACTTTTTTTAGGGGTGGGGTACGAGTAGTGATGACATGTATTTGTTTGAAAGAAAAATAAAAAAATTGAGAGGTGGGGGTGGGGGTGGGGGGGGGGTGGGGGTGGTGGTGGGGTTGGGGTGGGGTGGGGTTGGGGTCGGGGTTGGGGGGGGTTGGGGTCGGGGTGGGGGTGGGGTTGGGTCGGGGTGGGGTCGGGGTCGGGGTTGTCACATTTATTTTTGTATTTTGAGCAATATTGGAAATTATATGTAGACTTATTTGATTTAAAGGGTAATTATGTCATTTTAAAATTTTAAATTCCAATTCCATTTATAATTATAACAACCGAACACATTATGGGATTTGAGTAGGATTTTTTAGATTCCAATTCAAATTCCATTTCCAATTCATTTCCAATTCAAATTTCATTTCATTCTTTGAAACGAACGGTACCTAAATGAAACGAGTTTATCACATTTAATGACTATTGAAATTGTACTCATGTTTGATGTGTCATGCTGGTTCACGCGTATACTCAACATTATTTCTTGGTAGTCATGAACAATTGAAATTCAAACTTGAATTTCAAGATCGAGTTCTACGGTAACTTCAAACTTGTCAAACACAACAATATTCTATATTCACATTGCTGTTCTATAATGATGACTTCATAGTTATAAATTATATGAAACACAACATTACAAACTTATTCCAATGAAAATTGATCGATCATATGGCAAATGAACCCCTCGAGTCATCCTCTAGCTCTACGCATAAAATTCATTCAGTTGATTCATAAGAAGTGGCGTTGCTTGTATTCAAATTGAAACCGACTAGCACAAAATTCACAATAGTTACCCGTTTAGTGTCAAAATATCATTACTATACTGCAAGTTATTCAATTTTTTAAGGTATGAACAAAGGATATATCGCAAACCGTCCACTTCATGTTATAGTACAATTATGATGAATACGTAATAATTGTTGCTTGGTCAAAAGAAACTAATAGTCATGTCTAATCCTTAATTACAAACTTTCGTTTTCTTTTGTAAACATTTTCTTTGTTCTTTATTGCAAGTTTGAAACTAATGAATTTATGACTCCAGTTTTGAAACTACCAGCAATTCACAATCTATATTTGATGATTCTTTGACTTTTTTATATCAAATTAGTTAAATTTTCTTAAATTAATTTTACGTATCCCGACACTAGGGAGGTCCCATGATTGACATGATAGATCATAAATCGTAGAAAAAAGACACAAAGAAGGGATGTATACATCACACGACTTAGATTGATTTTGTAACAAGATTGCATAGAAAGATTGTAACACTCAAAAACTTAGGTTAAAGTATATAAACAAATACATCTAACCAAAGAGTTTTACTTTGCAAGCACGGTATATGACGTGTCAGTTTACTATACGATATGACAACTTGCTTCTCTTTTTCTTCGTTCTTTTACGACAATATCAGCTTTAGCACATAAAATCATAAACTACACGTATGTGAAAATAGCCCGTATTCTAATAATTAGTACAATACTTTTAAGACCATACAAATTTGGTTTAAATTTATTTGATCATGCCACTTGTAAAAGGTTAAGGATTTTTAACCGAAAAAAAAAAAAAAAAAAAAAAAAACTCATTGGCTCATTGCCCCTACAGTGGGCTTAGGTACATTTTGATGGTAACCAAAGTGGGCTTCGGTATACTTTGATGGCTATAAATAAAGCCCAAACTATTGTTTCTCACTCGATTGATATTTCAAGCCCCTATAGAATATCACGATTCACGAGCACAAAGCGGCCCAAACTACCTTCGTAAATACTTCAGTAGGTGCACAAACCGGTTTTTCCTGGAAACGGTTTGGGTCCGAACGGACCGGTTTCAGGTCAACGCAATCAAGACCGGTTTTTTACTAAGAACCGGGTTGGGTTGGAACCGGTCTGACTCGGTTCCTAACCGGTTCGGGTCCAAAAAAACGGTTCCATAAACCGGTATTTTTTATTTTTAATTCAGTAAATAATATATTTAAATTATAAAAATACACATACCGTTTTTTGGGCCGGTTCCAAAACGGTTTTGTTGAACCGGTTCGTAAACGGTTTGGTAAAAAACCGGTTCCAAAACCGGTTTCACCCAAAATAATCCAAACCGGTCCAAAACCGCCGGTTTTTTCGGGTGGAAACCGGTTTGGCCTATTACCGGTTCCAAACCGGTTCTGGTTCGGGTCAGGTTTCCGTAAGGTCGGGGACCCGGTTTCTTTGTGCACCTCTAAATACTTGCAATAAACAAACCTCCAATTATAACTACCTTTAGTGAACGCGTAGGTCACGTATACTATACGGGTAAAATATTAAATAGAACAAACGCTTTTAAAGACATCATTTTAAAACTTTTTCTTATTATAAATCTTAATTTAATTTTTTTAGTTTTAAAAATTTTACTTTTTTAAAACATCAATTCTACAATATTTTGTATTTTCAAAAAAGTTTGATGTTTTAGAAATTCTTATTTGATAAAAATTAATTCTTTAGAAATAACATTAATAAAAGATATTTTTTTTAATTATTAAAAACTATATTAATCTAAAAAGATTAAATAATATTAATTGATATTTAATAAAAGAGAGAAGCTAGAAAAATTTGATGAGAATAAATATGGTGTTGTTATGTGTCTCTTCTTCATCTTTTTATTAGAGTAGGGAGATACCTCAGAACTTTATAGATAAGCTTTATGGTAGGTACAAAATCATATATAATAATGCACAAAATCGTATAGTGTAATATTATTGCATATAAGTTGTGTTTAATGTTGGCCATTACGGTAACAATTTAACATCCGCATAGAATCACTAAAGAAACCGAAATGTAAAAGATCGTTTTGACAATGCTATATTCGGCTTATATCACGATCATAAGCAACCTAAAAGTTTACGAATCACCAAATATATAAAGTTTTAGCAAAACAATACGAGGTTATTGCAAATACTAAGATAACGAAATATCAATACAAGCAGCATTGTATATAATAAAGACAAGCAATTGTATAAGAAAAATCAAGACATACCCTTCAGGGTTGATAAATTACTCAAAACCCATAGAAATATCAAATTTCAAAAATTAAACAATGATAACAAACACTACTAAACAGTAAAACAATATTTAGAGTGCAAAATCGTGAAGATAACAACAATTACGATTATTTGTCTCTAATTAGCATAAAACATCTCTTAAGCAATGTTTAATGTTAATTTTCAATTCGATTCGCTTTAGAAATGTAAAAAAGAAGATATGCATTGGACATTTTTTATTCCCACGCCTGTATCTTGATCTATTTTGTTTTTTAATGTTTTTTACAATTTACCCTTTTGTTGTTTACATATTACTAAAAAGTGACGCTGGTTAATGGGACTTTGTATGTATGGGACATTTATAATAACAGATTTGGTATAGATCACACGTTTTTTTATTCTTTTTATTTTCACCTTTTGTTTTTTTAGAACATATGAAAGCTGCTACAGCATAGCAAAAACACATCTTGGCTAAAAATTTCGTGATTTCTTTTATATTAATATTTACCTTTTGTTATTTTGATTTTTTTATTTTCTTGATTTCTTTTATTTTGATTTTATACCATTCGTGATAGAATTACAAATCAATATCGTGTAAGGTCCCATCTCATTTGTACAACTCAACGATTTTATAATCTAGAAGACCCGTGACACTTCTTGTCAAGTATATTGTTTTTGTAAAATCCAAGGTACAATTTTCTAATTGCCAAGTAATGAAAGTTAGAACAATTTACAAAAAATTAAAAACAAGTGACGATGTGCGTGTATGTTGTTTAAACATTTTCTAATAATAAACGACTCAAGTCGCATATCGTAACACGTCAGGTGTAAGTGTAAAACAAACACTCAAGCATTAAATTAAATCTCTGAATATGATTCCAGTTATTTTATGTCAAACGTATATACATTAATTTTAACTTTTTTGAACGATAAATATTATGTCAAACATATACAACCCCACTTCAGATGATAAAGTTATTTTAATCGAAACTATCTATTCGTTTCTAACTCAGACCACACCTCAACCTTTTCAAAAGAAACTCACAACCGTAAAAAGTTTATGATCGGATCCAAAACATTGCAAGACCTCTAAGCAATGTTTTCAGAACCGGATCGGACGTCGAACCGGACGCCTTACTGGTTTGGTGGTCGGACCGGTCGGACCGGATGGACCGGATTTAACTATATTTTAATTATTTATATATGTAATAAATATAAGTAATTTATATATGATTTATACATATATTTTATAGTTATATATAAAACTTAATATTTGTATATCCTACGTACTAATTTATGGTTTAACATCCGTTTTACCCACTAAAATCAAAA